>CAAE01011624.1:0-31704 GCA_000180735.1 Tetraodon nigroviridis | reverse complement strand
CCAGCCTCCGTGTGAGGTCACACCGCGTCACAGCCGCGGCTGTGGACGGTCATCCAGGTGATCCAAGGAGGAAAGCTTACGTCTTTGTTACGTGTAAAAATCGTGTTTTTCCTGTCTTTTCTGGTGTTAATATTTCGAAAATAAGATATTCTAAAATTCCTTTACCTCTGCCACACACCTGCAAAAAATAGACTTTCTAAGCCGGTGAAAGTATTGTTTTATTACAGACGGTGGAACATTTGCGTGTTATTTTTCCTGAGTCAACCCACATATTTCCCCAACTGCCAGACTCCCGGAGGCAGGAGGCTCCAGGCCCTGGACCCGGGTTTGGGTCACTGATTTGGCTTTTTGTTGGGGAGGTTATGAGAACCACACACACGGTTCTGAGACCAACACACACACACACACACACACACACACACTTTTGGATTAAAGCTCATCTTTTGATTTGACAGGTTCTTTTGCATCCTCATCTTTCATGGCCTCAATGTACTTCCTCCTGTCTTCATCCTCCTTGAGACAGAAAGAGAAAGTATTTTTGCCAAAGAATAAAAGACACACACACACACACACACACACACACACACACACACTGAAAGGCTGCGTTAGGGCGTCTACCTGAACTCTGTCTCTTTTGGCTTTCTCCATCTCTGTCTCAAGGAAGCGGATCAGATGGTCCAGTCTTCTTTCACCAGAGTAAACCACCATCTGACAGAAAACATGACCAGTTTTCGTTCTGATTTAACTCTTCCTCTCTCTGATGTTTGTTTTCTCCTCCAGAAACTGTCCTCCTCACGGTTCTGACCACCCAAAGACGACCCCGCTCAGTGGGAATCCCCATCGAGCGTCCAGGACCGCCAGAGAGCTGCTCACCCGCTCAGCGTGCAGCGCGGGGAACAACCCCAGCGTGGGGTAGGCGCCCTGCAGCGACAGGCGGATGTCGTTGGCCGAGGCGTCGATGCGAGCGATGACCACGCCCTCATGACCTTCTGTGACCTCTGCTAGCTCCTCCCACAGGGGAAACAGCGCGCGGGATGCTGGACTGTAGGGAAGATCTGAGACACGTTTGGTAGCGGTGAGATGGACCACGGCGGTCCGGTGTGACGTGGAAGGGTCCAACAGACGACCTTTGACCCTCAGTCAAAGTCTTTGGTGAGTGTGTTGAAACCGGAGTGTGTTTACGTACAGAACATGACGAAAACAGTCTTGTTGGGGTTAAACACCACCTCCTCCAGGTTCATGCCCACCAGCTCTTTCACCAACTGTGTGTCCCACCCCTCAGGGATGGCTTCACTCTGCATCTTAGGCTTGTATAAGCACACACACACACACACACACACACACACACACACACACACTTGAACCCGGACTGGTGTTTTTTCCACTTTCTGTTCAGTCACCTCTGCCCAGGTGTGTGTTACCTTAGCTTTGCCCTCCAGGTAGGACTCACAGAAGGTTTTTATCGTCTCCGCGTCCAGCGTGTCAGAGGGCAGCTGATAGGTCACATGACTGGTCAGGTTGACCACACGAATGAGCGGAGCGTCAAAATCCCGGACCCGGAAGTACTCCATCAGCCTGCCGTTACGGGACTCATCCACGTTTACCCAAACAAACAAGATCTGAAAACACACACACTCATGAGGACTCAGCTCTGTGTGTGTGTGTGTGTGTGTGTGTGTGTGTGTGTGTGGTTTCTACCTTCACTCTGAATGATTGTGCGGTGCTGTTAAAGGCAGCATAGATGTCCTCAAACTCAGCAGAGCTTTTCTTGATGAAAAGGAGGGCGTGGTTTAATACCGGCGACGACAGTATCTGATTGGCTGTCTGCAACCATGAGAAGAATAGTTGATGGATTAATGTGGTGAAGTGGTCAATTTGTGTGTGTGTGTGTGTGTGTGTGCAACCTTTAGTCTGCACCTAATGCTCTCTACCTTCCCGGTGTACTCAGTGCCCGGACCCATCTGGTACACGCTGATAAAACCCATCAGCTCCTCTTTTGACGTCTGAGGCATCATTTTATAAGCCTGGATGAGCTTAGACTGTAAAACACACACACACACACACACAAGTAACAGATTTAGAAAATCTGCTCAGCTGATTGGATTTGTTTATTTGACTAAAGGCCAAAAATATCCACAAATATAAAGAGGAAAAGACTTTTTGATCCAATATACCGAATAGGTAAGAACCAGATTATATGAAATACCTTTTTTAACAGAAATGCCACGTCAGAAGTGAGTCCATATTTGTGGATGAACTCATTGTCTTGGGTTATAGCAAAGCTGACATCAGGAAGCTGGACGGCCACGGCGTAGAACGTCTGCACACACTCCTGGTTCATCTCCTACGACACATAAACACACTTACTGTGTCCGGGTGCCAGTTACAGGCTGGAAACAAAGGTCATTTATTCATTACCTTAAAAAATCCAACCACTGTCGCGTCCTCCGAGGCCTCTAATTGGCTCAGGTCTGTAATGAGGTCTTCAGGAGAACCTGCCCTCCTTCTCAGCCAGGTCAAAATGGAGGTGGATCTCTGAGGAACTGACATGTTAAATATTCATCAATAACCCTTAGTAGCTACCAATAATAAATACAGGCATTTAGTGAGCGTGCAATAATAACTAGCTCAGCAGATACACACTTTAATCTTACCTGGCATAACGGGAACTATTAGTGTTCTTATATATATGTAAAATAACCAAGAAATTCTGGGTTTCCCTGCTTAGGCTGCTGCCCTCGGATCAGTGGAAGAAGAAGATGGATGGATGGAAAACACACAGAACCACCCCGTTTTTAAAAGCGCCGGGAGGGGACACCGGAAAATCAGCGACCCCTAGCGGCCAGGTGTTGACACTGCACAATGGCGTTTATTTACGACGTGCGGTCACGCATTTAAAGTCATTAAAAACGCTAAAAAGAGTTTTGACTATGTATGAGTCAAATAAACAATATATTACACGGCTAAACCCACAACAGGACGGATAGAAAAGGAACAGCGACTTTAAATCAAAACCTGGATCGTCTCACCTGGATACTGGAGGAAACGACCACGCGAACGGTAAAGTACAGCTCCATTTTAAAAGTCATGGCTACGCTTCACTGGAATGCTAAATTAACTGGGGAGCAGGAACAAAAGCATGGAGATTTTATCACTTCAGATAAAACTTAAAGTGGGTTTTAGGACCAGGAAATAAACGTTTATTCGTTTGTAGCAGCAGCTCCAAACAAACCTGAAACAAACGGTTTACTGCTGTAAATCAGGTGCTTGGCTTATTAAAGCCAATGTTTGGGTCATTTTAACCCTGACAGATCTCACACGTTAAGCTCACTTTAAGCCTCATACCTCACCTGGTGTATTTAAAGGTAAATAAAGGTATTGAAACTATTTATGGAGTCTGTCTGGCTTGAGGCTGTTGCCCACTGATAAGCTCCCCAGTGACTCCTGTAGCCTCCCATCTTGTGTGGTTTGCTGTAAATGAACAACAGTCTTTCTTATGTGGTAAATTATGATGGGCTTGTTAATCAAACACCTACAGTTTTTCCCACCCGGTTCAGATTTGTCCAGAGTTACTGCAACGTTGGCTCATGTATCTGCATGAATTTAAGGCTAAAGTGGCGTCCTCTTAGTGGGGGTAAAGCTCCAGCCACAGGAGAGGGAAAGCGTGGATTTGAAGTTGCTGTGAAGCGTTTATATTTATTATTTGCACGTACCAGGACAGACTACCGGACTGTGTTTATCTCCTGCAACGTACAGCCTGATCTGGGACCGTCCCGTCACGTTGAGCTCTTTAGCCAGGTCCTTCTCCGTCGCTGTGTCCACGGCTGCCAGTTTGACCTCTGACCCCTGTAGCTCCGCGGCAGCGCCTTCGAATGCCTCTGAGACTTGGTGGTCCTGTCCAGACCGAGGGGCGTCTGCACACAGAGAAACATGCGTCGCAGCGCTGCCATCTCCTCCGGTCTCACCCGCGGGGGGGAACTCACAGAAGAGCACCAGCAGCTGTGGGTGCTCCCTCAGGGCCCTGGCGAAGGTCTCTCCGTCCAGCTGTAGAACGCCACGCTCGCCGCCGGTCCGTTCGTCTGCCTCGCCGCCGACAGACAGGCAGAATCCCAGCACCAGCACCCCCAGCAGAGGCCACCCGCTCATGGTGGCTCGCCGACTGTCTGGAGCGGCTGCCGGGGCGTTCCTTATCTCCGCCGGCTGTTGCTGATTAACGGAGCCCTGCTGTAAATCCTCCATCAGCTGCCGTTCATATCGCAGATTTCACTAATATCCAAGTGCCCTTTGCCTGTTGACCCACAGCGAGGTCATACGAATACTCACACAGGCACTTTGGTTCATCTAGATTTATTTCTTGCTCAACACAAGACAGATAAATAATATTAGGATTTAAATAAGAAGTGCTTGTTGACAGCGACACTGAGCATCCGATTTGAGTGTCTCAGGGTCGTCTAAAACCCACCCCGAGGACGTTCCTCAGGTCAGCTGTGAGGCGTTAGTCCCTCTTGTACACGTGCAGAAGCCGCTGGCAGCGCGGGCAGTGATGGTGGACGTCCTGCAGGCTGGGTATGACAAACGCGATCAGACAGATGCCGCAGAAGAAGCTGAAACACACAGAGGAGACGTCCTGAGGGGCGGCTCTGGCGCCTGCTAACCTCTGACCTGTGTGACCTTTCAGGGCCTCACCCGGCCAGCGTCATGAGCAGACACATCACCCAGGCGGCCCTGCCGGGCACCCGTTTGACCTGTGAGCTGACCACCTCCCCGCAGAAGGGACAGCGCACCGTCCCAGGGACGTCGGTGAGATACGCAGGTAAGACGGGGACGGGCTGAGGCTGGGTCACCACCACCGACGCGCACGCCGCCCGGGCGCTCCTGACGGGTGGCGTGACACCCACTGGGCACAGATTTGAAAATATCAAGGCCAATGTCGTCGTTTTGGATAAGGAGACCCTCGGTACCTTGTATGAGAGGATGGACGATGGTGTTGGAGGTTGGAGGAGGTGGCCGTGCAGATGGTGGCGCGCTGGGGGGGGTCAGGAGAGGAAAGGGGTCTGGCTGGGTCCGAACTACAAAATAAGAGCGTAGAATAATACTAAAGGTGCTTTTATGTTTGCAACCAGGGTGGATGAAGCCCACCTGCTTCCCTGTAGGTGGGGGGAGAAGGGAGGGAGGAGGCCTCATAGGAGGGGGGAGGAGGACTGTCTGATGCTGGGGGGTCCGAAGGTCGAGGTAGAACGCAGGCTTCCTCGTATGACGGGAGGTCCATCAGGGGTCACTCACAGGAGTAGCCTGATGACATTTTAAGGTAATGATTATGAAAGAGGCAGCGTTAATATTCACGTCTGCCAGGGAGAGCGCCGCCTTTTTCTGTGGGGGACTGTTTTCAATTAAATATTTAGTCAGTCTTGAAAATCTCGGAGCCCAGACTCGCTCCCACCACCTAATGTTAGAGCGGTGTGCAGCACCCGCCTGCCAGGTTTTCAACCGAGCTGGAACAGGTTGCACAAGAGCACCTCACCTTTATACCGCTTGTAGTTGCTATCAATCAAACACACCTTTGGGAGAACACACACCGAGAACGAGAGAACGCACCGGAATCCAAACCAGTCGCTTCCAAGCAGGTACTGACCTCTTCAGAGGAACAAATAAGCCCACAGAATTAAGATTGAAATGGAAACAGCGCTCCTACCTCAGAAAAATGACCCAAATGAGGAAGTCTGAGTGGCGGGAAAGAATGTGTGTGTGTGTGTGTTGGTGTGTGTTTGTGTGAGTGTGACATCACAGTCTGCCCGACCTGTTTCCTCTGGAATCACAAACATTCTCCTCCGGCAGACATTTATCTTTACGCATTTCCTTTTCTCAGTCTAGATTCCGAATACGGCCAGAAGTTTATTTTAGAGATGAGATTTATGATTCTCAGTTAATCAAAATTATTATTGCCTTAAAAGGCCATGCTGGTGTTTGATTTTTAATCATTTTTGAATAGAGATAAGTGAACGGGTTAGATTTGAGGAAGCTAAGGTGAAAGGAGTTGTGGCCCAGAGTGCTGGATATTAGAACACAAAAGCGCAACAACTTGATACTTTTAATGGGTTTATTTTCTTTTATTTAAAAAAGGTGGATGCTAGGTTGATGCTGACTGGCTGGAACCCAAAGAGCTGTCACAGCTCGTCTCTGCTGCTTTGGTTGGTTGGCGCCTGAGTGGTCTCATCGGTGTCCTGAGAGGAGAGAGGAGAGGTGGTTGAAAGGATGGATGGAGGGAAGGATGGAGGGATGGATGGATGGTTGGATGGATGGTTGGTACGGGACAATTGTGAGGGGATTTTTAGCAACAAGAAAAAACTGTAATGTAAATACAAACCTTGTCATCATCGTCATCATCATTATCATCATCATCATCATCATCATCATCAATTTTCTCCTCTTTCTTGGCTTTGTCGTCGTCATCATCATCGTCATCATCATCATCGTCGTCTTCATCGTTGTCCTCCTCCTCTTCAGTGCTCTCCTCAGGCAGAACTCCTCCGTTATCCAGGAACTTGGATAACGTCTCTAGATCTCTTTTCCCTGTGTAGTCCACCACCTCCAGGAAACACAGAATAAGTGTGTGTGTCTGTGTGTGTGTGTGTGTGTGTGTGTGTGCGCGCGCGCGCGGTTGCTGTGTGTGTGTACGTACCTCTCCCCCAGCGGGAAGTACTTGAGTGTTGGGAACCCTTTGATTTCCAGCGAGTCCACCTCGTTGGCGGTGGCGTCAAACTTGGCGATGATGATGTCATCTCTGTCGGCGAACTTCTCAGCCAGTTTCTCCCAAGTGGGAGCCAGTTCCTTACAGTGTCCACACCAGGGAGCATCTACACACACACACACACACACACACACACACACACACACACACACACACACACGTTAACGCTGCCTGTTGCTCCTGTGTGCTGTTAACACCTGTATTTTGGGACATGTCAAAGGTCAGAGGGGGTGTTTGGGACGCTGTCTTTCAACTGAACGTGTGGTTATTTAGTATTGGGGGACGTGGACCCTGTTTATGGACCCAGTTGGGGAGAGGGGTTGAAGGTTGTTGATGGTGGATGAGATGTTCATGCTGGGATGGAGCCCAGGACATCAGAGCAGGAGGAGGACAGGAAGAATGTTTGATAAATAGTGTTTTTTAAAAGTTGTGTGTTGCAGCTGCAGGAATGATGCTTACAGAACTCCACAAAGACGTTTTTCGTTGGATCCAAAGCTACAGCCTCAAAGTTCTTCCCCACCAGGACCTTGACGGGTTCCTTGTCCCAGTCCTCAGGGATCTTCTCTGATTTAAAGTAGGGCTGCAGCAGAAACATTGATCGGTTTTAGGGTGTGTATAGATAGAACAGCGTGTTTTCCTGCACGTGCGCTACCTTGGCAGTGCCCTCTATGACCTCCTGGCACAGCTGCAGCAGGGACTCCATGGTCAGCTTGTCGGAATCGATGGAAAACTTCTTCCCGGTGGCCATGTTGATGAGGCGGGCGGTGGGGGCGTCGTCTTCGGACACTCCAAAGTAGTTCAGCACGTGCACAAGGGAGGAGTTGAGATTGATGGAGATGAAGAGGATCTACGCGTGGAAGCCAAGAGGACAGCGGTCAGCTGGTGGCTTCAGCTCCCGTCCACCGAGTCCCCACCCGGGACGTCACCTTGCCCTTGAACCTCCTGGCGATGGGCCGGCTGCCTTCCACCAGCTCCACCTGACTCTCCACAGAGGAGTTGAAGAACAGCAGGCAGTGCAGGACGTGGCTGGAGGTGAAGATCTGTTCTGCATTCTAAAAACGCACCACACATATTTAGCCAACGCGCCCGTGCGCGTGTGTGCGCGTGTGGTGGCTGTGTGTGGTACCTCTGGGTGGAAGGGGACGATCAGCTCCATGCTGTTGTCGGTAATGAAGGACGTGATGTTTTCCTTTTGCACTTTCCCGTCCTCCGGCCACACAAAGTCTGCTCTGCCCTCATCAAACTGGCAAACACCCAAAAAGTCTCTAAAACACGCTGCACCACCCACCAGCGCCCACCAGGCGGCAGCAGAGCGAGGTCACGCCCACCTTCTTGAAGAGCACCACAGCGTTGCCCTTGACCTCGTACTTCTGGAACACCTCCGGACTGGACGACATGGCCATCTCCTGATCCGTCTTGATCAGATAAACGTCTCGGAACACTTTGGCCTCCTCACTCTCTGCATCCTAACACAAACGTAGAGTCGTCGTGTGGAGAACAACCATGGAGCTGAAGACGTGATTCGCCTGAGCCTCGTCCACGTACCTCGAAAAATCCCACAACGGTGACGTTGTGAGAGTCGATGAACTGGGCGGCAGCCTCCACGGAGTCCAGCACGGGAACGCCGGGACTGGTGTGGCGCTTCAACCACTGGATGATGCCCGCCGACGTCCGCTTACCTGGGTAGAAACGCAGACGCTGGTACTGGTGTCGGCAGTGGAGGAAGACGCACTTTTGTTCCGTGAGAAGAACTTTGGCGTTTAAATATTGGAGAAAATAGGAGGTTTAGCTTAAAAAAATAAACCAGGACCATTAAGTTCTGTGTTCGTTAATAATAAAATGCTTCATTAGCCATAATGCCCCCAGTAACAGGAAACAGTTTTAAGACCCAAATTCTAGATTCGCTCGGAGTTTGATGATGAAGCCGGTTTTACTTGAAAACTGTTCAGTTCGTCAAATAACCTGGAGCATAAAACCGTGTAAACAGGTTCGGCAGTAAACAAAGATCTCTCCCTCACACACACACACACACACACACACATATACATGCATGCAATCTTCACACAGCTCCGGGCCGTACAGAACAATCGTGTGTCTTCTTGTACTAGCTGCATGCTGAGTACCCAGATACTCATTCTACTAGCAAAGTGAGGACATTATGGCCACTTCTAAGTTCACGAGTGTGTGCATGTGTGTGTGTGCACCCTTGAAGTCAGTGGGTTCCTTGCGGTCTCCATTGACGAAGAGTTTGAGTGTGGGGAACCCTCCGATTTCGAACTCCTCCGCCAGCTCCTTCTCCTCGGTGGCGTCCACCTTGGCCAGACGGACGCTCCAGCCGTCCTCCTTCAGCTGCCCGGCAGCCTCGGCATAAACGGGCTCCAGCTGTTTGCAGTGGCCGCACCAGGGAGCATCTGCGCAAATCAGTCGGTGGTTAGTCTCCCAGAGGCCCCAGCACGTGTGTGAGTGTGTGTGTGTGAGTGTGTGTTTTAGCAGGAAAGAACCGAGCCAGAGCAGCAGATAAGCAGCCTCTGGCTCCTGCCGCTGCTATCAGCTCCTGCAGATATGCACATGGAAATCAGCGGCGGCAGCAGCTGCGGCCGGTGTCCTTGTCACTTCCTCTGTGGGAGGACTGACGGCAGCGAGCACCTGGACAGGAGAGGCCACGTGCGCGAGCCGACGCCGCGGGTCCCCTCAGGTTAGCCGCTCTTTGGTTTGAGGACAGGTTTTGGTTGGTGTAGAAGTCGCCACTCACAGAATTCCACTAGCAGGTGCTGGTTTTCCTCCAGAGCTCTGGCAAAGTTGTTGATGTGCAGGACCATCACATGGTTCTCCTCCTCTATCTCTGTGGTCTTTTCCTTCTTGGGCTCCTCGTCCTCCACCTCGTCCTCCACCTCGCTCTCGTCCGCCTCCTCCGTCGGGGGGCTCCTCTGCGCCTCCTCCTGCGCGTCGTCGGCCCGGAGGCAGGAGGTCCAGAGCAGCAGGCCCAGCAGCAGGCCGATGGAGAGAAGCGTGCACGTCCTCATGTTGGCGCTCAGGTTTGGGCACGAGCGCCTGCACGGCTGCACCTTTTATGCGCCTCCGATAGAGAGTGTGTCGAAATGTGACTGGCCTTCCTGCTCAGCCAATCCGGCGTGTGTGTCTGCAGGCGCTCTTCCCCAGTCTAACCAATTAAAACCTGCCTTGTCCTGGAGATTTGGAACTGGGAAACTGGCTGAGCCACTTCGGCGTGGCTCTTTCTCTGTTGATTTTCCGCGGTGGTCTTGTTGAGCTTTAGCGGGTTGATTTGTCTCGTTTGTGTGACTGTTTCCCTCCGCCTTCATCCTCTCTGGGCTTTTAAACTCTGGAAAAACA
This sequence comes from Tetraodon nigroviridis, assembly GCA_000180735.1. Lineage (NCBI taxonomy): Eukaryota > Metazoa > Chordata > Actinopteri > Tetraodontiformes > Tetraodontidae > Tetraodon > Tetraodon nigroviridis. Next base: position 21,605 of record CAAE01011624.1, on the reverse strand, counting down.
GTCTTTCCTCCACCTCTCAGTCCCCCGCTGGGCTGTTCATATGCAAATACCGCCCCTCCTTTGTCTCGCTGGGGTTTTTAAACGTCTCCACTGTTAAACGGAAGAGCGGGATCCACTGAGGAAACACAGAGATTTGGAAGATAAGGTGTCGCTGGGTTGGTCTCCGTTGGTGTGTGTGGTGTGTGTTTGGACCAGTTTGCCGGTAGTTTAGGTCACGTTTATTATTATTATTCAAATTTCCCAGCGTGTGATGGTGACCTGTGATGAGTCTGTTGACCCTGAAGATCAGAATTTAAATTCATGAAAATTCTTTCTGTAAACGGGAAGATCGTTACAGTTCTGTCATCTGGCTCTGGGTTCTAAAACGTTCCATACGGAACCGACACACAGCAGACGCAGCAAATAAAAGCTTTATTAGGAGATTCCTGCTCAGTTGTCGGAGTCGTTGGTGTGATGGTTTGATTTTAGTTTTAAAAAAGTGAAACTAGGAAAGATGAACAGAAACAGTACAGAAATAAAACCAGTTGAATCCACCATTTCAGCCCGGCGTTTTTCCTTTTTGACTGTGCAGAGTTGACCCGATTGTTCCTTGCTGTCAGTCCATTGTTACTGTGCATGTCAGTGCACGTGTGTGTTGTCTGTTAGCGTGTGTGTGAGCTCCGGGTTGGGTTCCCAGAAGGCCAGCAGGTCGCTGAAGTCTGGCTGGCTGCTCTCCAGGCAGTTTGTGTCGTGTTGGGGCAGCGTTTGTCCGCCGTCGCCTGTGGCGTTAGTGGCGTGGGTGGCGTGAGTGGCGTGGGTGGCGTGGGCGGCGTGGGTGGCGTGGGGGGCGTCGGCGGCGTTGGTGGCGTGGGGTGCGCCCCCTGCAAGGGCAGCGCGGCGAGGGCTCGGACCAGAAGCTGAGGGGCAGGTGGCGTTTGATCATGGGTCTGTTGTGGGCCTGAGCGGGGCCCCCGACCTGGAACAGCTCTGCCAGGGGTCCCAGACCGCTCCCGCCCCGATCCTCCCCGCAGGGCGCAGCATGGTTCCCGCTCCTCGGGACTTCCCGCTCTTGCAATTTTGAGGAGGTCGTCGTAGTAACGGAGGCGCCCGCTGGTTGTGACGGAGACGGGGTGGTTGTAGATGTCACAGGCTTCCTCCCCGGAGGAGCGGCCGAAGTACCGCTGGACGTCACGGCTGATGAGATCGGCGAACCTCAGCAGCTGCTTGGTCACGTCCAAAGCGAAGGCCTCTTTGTTGCACTCCTCCTCTTCCTCCTCCTGAATGTCACAGTCTTCCTCCTCCTCCTCCTCGTACTCCTCGCCGTCCCTCACCTCTGGCTTGTCCTCTTGCATCTTGTCTTTGTCCTGGCCGTAGGGACACTGTTGGAAAATCAGAGGGAAGTAGGTTGATGGCGGTGCCGGAATCGGAAAGTTTCTGATGATGCCCGTTGCCATGTCGACACAGATAGACCAGAAAAGTTACACTCGAAAAGCTGGAGTTCTGTCCTGTCAACGGTGACTCCCGATTTCTGTGCGTGTGATGCCGGAGTCATGGCTGTTTATATACCTACACGCCGCTGCACGTGTGTGTGTGTGTGTGTGTGTGTGTGTGTGTGTGTGTGTGTGTGTGTGTCTTTGTGTCCTGATGGGTGAAACTGCTTCCAGAACAAATATTTGCATGCTGGATTGACCAAACAGTCTTTGTTGACTTTATCACTGGGCAACCGGGGGTGGGGGGGAACCAGGTCTAATGGATCTTCTGCTAGGGGACGATGGAGAGTTTTTACCACACACACACACACACACGGACACACACACACACGGACATTATTGCCTTTTTCCGTCTCTGTTATCAGGCTAGTTAAAGGATAAAAGAGCGTGAAATCAGATCATACGCTGTTTTGACTTCTAAAGGTGGAGGTCTGCTCTGGGGGGGCGGCTGTTCCCCACAGCACACGGTGTTCCGTTGAGGTGTTTCACGAGGACACACCAGCGCACCTTCCGAACTAGCGAGAGCGTAACCCTCTCTGAGCTGGGCCAACCTCAAAGGGCCCAGTTCAACCTGCTGCTGGTTTTAGAAACAGCTGCAGGTTCGGATCGCTCGGGCGTCTGTAGTTCACCTGTTGTCTATCATTGTAATCTCCATGGCAACTGATCAGTCTGGCATCGCCAGAGGACCCCCTGGGATCTCTGTGTTGTTTCAGTCTGTAATACCTGAAGTGATGTGTCATTTTATTTGCCATTTATTCCATATTGATTTAGGTATTTTGTGATTCTTTCTTCAGTAAAATACTAAAGGTTGTAGTGAGGTTTGTTTATTTAAGCAGTGAAAACAGCTCAGTGATTCTGACTCTTGGTTCTGTGGCTCTTTTGCAGGAAGCTTCAGAATTTATTGGGGTCCCCTGAATGTGTGTGTGTGTGTGTGTGTGTGTGTGTGTGTGTGTGTGTGTGTGTGTGTGTGTGTGTGTGTGTGTGTGTGTGTGTGTTCACACAGGTAAATCTAAAACTGAATTTGTGTCAGACAGATAATCTGACAAATTTTATGCACTTCACTACATTTTATTTTACAGACATCTGCAACTCTGTAAATATGTACATTTGTGTGTGTGTGTGTGTGTGAGACCATTCCTCCCTGCCTCCTCTGCTCTACCTGTCGTCTGTATCCAGGCTTCTGTGTTGATTTTACGACTAAAGATCAATAGCAGCAATATGTCAGCACTCGAGTCTGACCATGAATTACACGCACTTTTAGGCACACAAGCACACAGACACACACGCTTATTGTCGTTTATAGATTCTCTGTAAACTCTATTATTATTACTTTTGCAAAAACTAGGGACTTTTCCGTGTAGCAACAAGAGGGATCTTTTTTTCGTTTAATTAAACTTGTTACAGCTTAGACTATTTATTTAGATGAAGAAAAAAATGTCATTGAATCTGCCAGTGACCTTTATTTTATTTTAAATTTACCTAATTGTTCATTTCTTCCCTGAGCCCTTCATTATTTAAATTGTGGTGCACATTGTGTTGTTTCCTGGGTTAAATGTTTTCCCACCTCTGCGGTGCGATGACCTGAGCAAAGGGTTCATTTGACATTGTATTTTGTTCTGTTGCAGGTAAAGAAGCAGCCACAACACTCAGAAACTCCCTCACATTGGAATTGTAAGTATACCTTTGTATGTTTGGATTTTATTCTAATCATTTTAAACATGAAGTATTTGATTTTTATGGTAATTTTATAAAGGTAAAAATGTTTATGACGGGATGGGAATGCTGTACCTTTACAGCCACTAGAGGGCTCTAACGTGCAACCTGAGCTCTGGAACAGAACGACCTTTTTCCTGGCTAATATGGAAATTATCCTCATTGTAAACTGCATTTTACATATAATTTTGTAGATAAGGTTTTGTACTTTAGCCTACCTTTGATTTGTATCAGCGGTGAGGTAGTGTGTACTGTTGTAACAGTGTTAGTGTGTCTGCTTGTTGCAGACTTGTGAGGAACTTTAGTTTAGTTTTAATTGCTATTTTCCTATGTCCTGTTTCAGTTAAACATTATATTGCTTTCCTTTACTTTATGCCAGATCAAAACACCTAAGTTAAGCTAAGTAGTCATGGTGATTCAGTATGAAAATCATTCCTGACTGAGAGGTCAAGTACAAAACCTTTTTTTTTTTATTTTTCTATGATCAAAACTGCAAAACATCTAGAAAAATATACCAAATAACAAATGCTGGACCTTTCACAACATTTAACATCTGAAAATGGGAACATAAAAGGAATATTCACATTTTCCCCAATATTGATAAAAGAACATTCATTTTTATTTCCTTTCTTTTACATAGCATTGTTTTATATGTTTGCACTTATGTTTAAGGGCTGCCGTTTTTAAACATCTCCGCAGTAGCCGGAGTCGTTGGAGAGCTGCGAGTTGGAGCTGCGGTTGGAGGCGGAGTTCCATATGTCAAGGTTCATGTGCGGACCGAAGGGGTTGAAGCTGGAGAACTGGTTCGGGGCACATCTCCCCTCCAACTCCCGGCCGAAGGGAGAATGCGGCGGGGAGATGGGAGACACGGGGGCGGACCGTTCGGGTTGAAAGTGGCGCTGGTAGGGGTCGCTCTGAGGGGTCCAGATGGAGCCGAACAGGCTGGACATGGGCGAGAGGCTGCGGGTCCCAGAGAAGTACGGCTGTGGAGGACAGACACAGGTTTGAAGGGCTTTCCTAGCAGCTTCAAGAACATTGGTCCCGTTTCACAGATGCTAACACGGATCACCTTGCTGCCCACACAGGCTGCGGTGTCCCAGGCTGAGGGTGATTCCTGAGGCTGCTCCTCAGTCCAGCCGGGCTGACTGCAGTGTGTCCTCTGAAGGTCCTGACTGGGAAAAGCGCCTGGAAATGGCCCATTACCTACGATGGGAGGAGGATGAAGAGGTGAGACTTCACCTTCAGCGTACACACACGACAGTATTAGGACTGGAAGTAACGGTACCTATGTAGTTGCCCTCCTCACAATAGGTGTAGGGGCTGCAATGATTGGTAGCACCACTCCACGTAAACCTGGTAAAGTAAAGGGTAAAAATCAAACGGTGATCCAACAGTCGTGGTGAGCAGAACGCTGCTGCAGAGGCCGTTAGGTCGTTAGCCTACCTGTTGTACACCGAGGGGGCGGCTTGAGGTATGTAGGGCAGAGCTTCGGTGGTGTTGTATCTGAACTCAGGCAGATATTGACCTGTCGAAGCTGAACAGTCCAGTGGTAAACACGCGCGTTCAGGTATAATTTTCCAGATATATTTCTGTACGGAAGGTAAAAGTTTACCGTGAGCCTCTTTGTCCAGGTTCTTGTCCACTCCTGCAGCAACAGCAGCAAAACTGGGGATGAAACTGGAGGCTGGCGGATCCGGGCTTTGGCACTGGTCTTTACGGTACAAACTGTTCAAGCCAAACTCAGGAGTTAACGTACAGAATTCAAAAGGACAGCCCCAAGTGTTTGCTGACTTACTTTAAAGTCTTCATGGCATCGCGGTAGCAGTCTCGCTCCCCTGACGTGATGCTGTACATGGATTCCCCTGTGGAGGACGATAGCAACAGTGAGGGTGGTCTGCCAGCGCTTCTGCTGCAGCTCCTTTGATGAGCTCCTACTTTTTCTGGATGAGGTAGTGCAGGGGTGTGCGCGAGCGCCAGCGTCTCGGTCTCCCTCCACGCTGCTGGTGCTGCTCCAGCTGCCCCAGCTCCCTCTGCTGGCCCTCACGCTCCCAGACGAGCTGCCGGAGTCCGAGCCTGACTCGCACACAGCGCCGCCGCCGCAGCGCCTCTCCGCGGTGCACTTTCGTCGGACACGAGCGGGATACACACCTGCTGTACACCAGTGAGACCAGTGAGACAAAGCAGGCGTGTGGCTTGTGAAGCGGCAGAACTGAGGCCCACCGTTCTGTTTGAGGCAGCTCTCTGTGCCCGGTCCGGACTTTGGCGCCTCTGCTTTGGCGCTGCTGCAGCAGTGGTAACTGTTGCGGGTCCCACTGTTGTTGCGCTCCCCCGTTTTCCAGTCGGGGTCTTTCTCCCTCTCTGGAATCACTACAACATCGTGCTCGGGAGCACTTCAACAATGACATTTTTGAATTAGAACACACACCTCTAAAAGATCAGAACACATTTAAACGGACTCAGATAAAAACATCAGCTTTACCTGGAAACATTTTCAGCCTTCCTGCGACTTCTTTTTCCCTTATTTCCTGGAAAAGCAGGTGTCTCGACACCCTGTGCTTTCTTTTTCTGGCCTTTCTCATCTTCTCTCAGCTGTTGGAAAAAAAGAAATCATGATTGTTTTATCCTGCCATCAAGAAGAAAGAAGTGCCGAACTGAGTGAAAATGTCTTGCCTCTATTTCAGAACTCTCCCTTTTATCGGAGTCCATCTGCTGAGCATAGTGATCGCTGCAGCTCTTCTCTATGGGGCTGCACATCAACAGACCCGGTCTAGGCCCTGGACTCAGGGTGACGTTACCCGGGAAACCAGCAGGTATTTCCATGGGAAACATAACTTCTGCTGGGAGTCCCTCTTCGACAGCGCTCTGCTCTCCCTGTAGCTCTGCAGACGGCTTCTTTTCCAGCTGACTGATGAAAGCGGGTTCGTTACTGCTGCAGACGTCAGGGACCGGGGACAGAGGTAGCTCTGGGGTCAGGGACGCCTCCGGGGTCAGGTCCTCGTGCTCTTCATCTACTGTCACGGCCCCAGAGGCTGCGGTGGAGCTGGGTTTGTATTTGGAGTAATACAGCGAGACCTTAGGTTTCTTCTGCGCCTGAGCTGGGGTGGCTCCGGAACCTTTTTTGGGGGCGTGGTGACGTGGTGTGGGGCTGTTGGCCAGGGCTGGAGAGCCACGCCCCTTACCTTTGTCTGAGGTATGACAGGTGTCCACGTAGCTCTTACAGCTGCCCTTTGTTTTACTGCAGAAACAAGACACAGATTGAAGCCTTTCAGCAGCAGATAAATTCCCCTCGGACAGATCTTTGGACCTACGTGACTCCATTGGGCACGTTGTTGTTGTTGTTGTTGACAGAGCTGTTTTCCCTGGGCAGCACAGAGTTGTGGTTGCTCCTCACGCTGGGTGTGGAGAACTCGTTCAGAATGTACTGCGCCTGATGGAAGGCCATCAGACACACACCAAACAGGGAGAAGCTGAAGCACAAAACAGATCAGAGAGATTAGAAATAAAGCGAAAACCTTCTTTGCATCCCTCTTTAGATACGCAGACCTTCAGAGGAACTGACCATGTGAAGATGAGCGTGACCACCCAGAAGGTCTCCTCCCAGCTGGGGCCAGGAACCACTTGAGCACAGAGAGGCAACATATGGTGCGGCAGCGTCACATTCAGGGTGAAAGCGAAGGACGTGCCGCGGGCTGTCACCAGGGTGAGGTCCCGGATGACCCAGGATGAGGTGAAGTCTGGGGTGAACCTGAGAGCACAGGTGAGGTGTTAGATGTTACCGTCAAGTGGAAATATGAAGTACTGACACAAACACCCAAACGGCACTTACGCGATGGTGATCTCAGAGGAACTGTTGTGTTCCAGACTAAAGGGGCGACACTGCAACACCTCAAACCCAAAACCCTGACACTTATATCCATTTATGTTCATGGACATGACCGTCAGAGGAAGCTCTCCCACATTCTCCACCTTGAAGCTCTTTCTAATGGCAAACAACGGCTTATTGGTGCGTAGGCCTGCAAGGGACCATTAAGGACGGTCAGTCTGGCTTATTTGGCTTTGCTGAAGCACTGAACTGAAACTGAAATCTTACCATCCCGACACTCCATGAGAGTCGACTGGGGGACGTTGAAGCGCAGAGAGGCTCCAGGGCCGGGCAACTTGCCGCCCACTCTGAGCAGCTCCTTGGCCCCGTGGCCCCGCACGATCTTCATGTCAAAGACTGTCAGGTTGTTTCTGGGAAACAGATTAAAAACACAAGCATGAGCTCAATTTTTAACTTTTTCGATGCCTGCTAACAGCGACAGCCTTTGAACCCTGATGATGAACCAAGTACCTGATGATGAGGATGGTTGTGGTGGGTTTGTGATCAGAGGGAGTGAAGACCACAGCAACTTCCCTGGTTTCCCAGGGCTGCAGCAGCAGGCGCAGGACACCCTCTCCCATCATGTCCTCCTCGTTCTCGCCAGCCTGCTCAAAAACATATGTCAAGAAAATAAACGAGAGATAGCGAGAGGGGAGACAGAGTGCAACAACAGGGATTTACCTTGAAAGCTGAAGCCAACAAAGTAAATTCTGAGGTGCTGATGTTGACAGAGAGGGGGCTGATGTTGAACCTGTGGGACGGGGGGAGTCAGGAGTCTGCTCTAACAGCTGCTAAATTTATACACACGAAAACCGAGAACAAACCATTTGGAGAGAAGGTCCACGGCCTCCAGAGGAGCAGGGTACATGGAGAGAATACGGACCTCTACTGACACCACTGAGGACGAGGGATTCTTCAGCATGAACGTCTTTACCTAAAACAGAGAGCAAGCTTTAAATACAGCTGCAGAAAGCTATAATATAATTAATGCTAGACAGAAAAGTCCCAATGTTTTACCTACCTTGCTCTCATTGACAGGCGTAGCCCCAAAGTCCAGAGGACTGGACGTCTCTACTGGGAGTCTGGGCCACCTAAGCAGACATAACATTCAAAATATCTGTTAATACTGGTTTGGATAGAATTCGTTTCTATTTGCAGAATGTATAAGTAAAACTGTGTAATAAAGTACCTGCAAGTTGGCTTGTCCTTTTGGCACTGCCATCGCGAGCAAAGCTCTGCAGCCAGTTTGTTGTCCACAGACCAAGATGAAGAGAATAGGTCGGGGAGGAGGGAACGCTGCCACTCTGAAAGACCTGAAGAGATAAAAGAGACATTTAAAGTCTAACAACTTACTATCGCATTGGTTTTCACTCTAACTTTTAAAGCGGTGTCGCACCTGCTTCAGACAACCTGAGCAAACAGGGTCGTCCACATTCTCGTTCAGCCTCAAACACGACTTCCCCCTGCTGAGAGGCACATCAACTGTTGGCACGAGGGACCCACGTCCAACTCCAGACCGTAGAACTACATCACGGCCGGTTGATTACCTTAGAGGGAGTTGGGTGGAAGTAGAGAGGAATGTCCAGGACTGTGCCCAGGTTGGTGGACAGGCTCAGTGTGGACAGCTGATTGACAGGCAGGGTCCTGCTGAGCAGCCGGAGGGACATAATGTACCAGCATCCCTGAGGAACCGTCAACGCACCGCTGAAGTTCATCACCTAACACACAGGGGGCGTCAGAGACAACAACATGTTGAATATCACGTCTGAGCGTGAGATCAGAAAACTTGTTGCAGCCACCATTCCTGTCATTACTGGCAGCAGTAGTGAATACCTTCAGGACTTCCTGGAGGTTGTGTGAAAGGCTGACATTTCTCACAGTGATGGGCAACAGGAAGGAATTTGTCAGCCACAGATCCACTGTGTCTGCATCTCTCTGCTTCACCTGGAACAGGTTCAGTAAATCCGTCTGTATCCATCTGCAAGACAAAAAAAAAAGTTATATATCTTGTTAAGAAGCCGTTTTGAGTGTTGGAATTGTTGAAAATAAATCACCGTGATAAATCGCAAGTGTCAATCTTACCTTTCTGCAATGTGTATTCCAGGGAAACTGTGGGCTGTCTGGTTTCCCAGCATTTTTAAACTGACGTGACTAACGCATTTCCTTTCGTGGCCTGGCAGTGGACCTACAACCAGAATAACCCTGTCATCCCACAGCACTTTAGCGAAGTAGTTGGGTTAATTGCAAAGTGATCATTTGAAAATGGGTTTTCACCTCTGCAGGCAAGTGCAGCCACTTCTGTGAAGTTTTTTGCCTCCGATTTTAGCAGAATCTGATTAAATTTAAAGCTCATCTCAACTTTCGTGAGCACCTGCATATCCTGTGGGTATAAATTATCTTGTCAAGGTCAAATCTGTATATGATCAACTACAACAGCCATGAAAATAGAAATTGAAGACGATCCCTTACTTTAATTAAAAGCTTCTTGCTTCCAGAATTTAACATATATACTCCTATTTTTGGTTGATCTGCAAAACACAAAAGGAGTGTGTATATAAATGTACAGAGGGAAGCATGCATAGATGTGCGCTTACTCAAATCTTTGACCAAATCAGAGTCAGAAATTCATCATTTAAAGAAAAATATATTGGTACACGTAGGTTTTGGAGCACTAGTTATAAATCATATTTATTGTAAGCCACAATCATTATTGTTATATTTATCTCTACCTTTGTCCCATGAAGGTTACTTTAGCCTATTTTTATGAGCCTATTGTAGCAAATGCAACACACAGCCTCTCAAACTAGCAGCAGATGTGCAACCTGCAAATACATCTAATAATCTGTCCACCACCATTTGGCGCTAGCATTTCCCCACTAATGGCAATTTTATGTTGTTTGCCATTGTTTAAAAATTTAAGATGGCTAATTGAGAAGCGGTACAACCAATTACTAATAATTTTAAAAGTAGAGAGCAAAATACTACTTGTACCTTACAGGCATTGATATATGTGCAAATGCACAGATTTGTCTACACAGCCAAAAAATATGGATCTCTAAATTGCACTGAGATCAAATTACAGCAGTGGTTCGTAAAAATGTACAAAGACATAAACTTAACGCAGAAGAAAACCCACCTATTGAGGCCGGTCCAGCAGCGGGGGCCGCAAGCAGCACCAAAATGTGCTCAATGACATAGGGCTTGAGCTTGTCCAGGTCAGCGGGCCGGTCACCGCGCGCCAACAGGTTTATCTGCAGGCTGAGGTGCTCCTCACTCTGGAGGCAGGACCCCTGCAGAGAAAACCCACTGTGTGAGGAGGAGAAGCACAAGAACCAAAGAAAAAAAAACTGGAATACACTTGTGTGTGCAGAGGCTCTTTGGTATACAGAAAACCAAAACTATCAGACTGTTATCGATGCATCTAGATTGCAACTGTTGCTGCAGAAATGTTCCCTTATCAGCCACAGGTAAAAGATTTTAAGTTGTCAGCACAAATTGTTTCATACTATCATACTGTTCCAGCATTCCGTACAGTCTTGTAATTCCTAAACATCAACTACTGATATAGTTATACAATTTAGTTGTCAAAACACTAATGACCTGAATTTTATTAGAGTCCAAGTGATTAAAGCTTCAGTTTCACCCTGTCCTATAGCTATCAAACAGAACAATCAGTGAGGGTGTGGAAGCCAAACACTAAGGAACCTACAGGCACCCCATGTCTTTCCCTGCCCCTTGACTCACCCGTGATAAATGCAAACTGGGAAGGTGCAAATCTCTGTGCAAACCAAGACTCATCTTAGACGGTGAATCACCGCCCGATGACCTGCCGACAGATACCCTGGTCGAGTGCCACGAGGGCTCACCACCGCAATAGCAAAACTAATCCCTTGAAACCAAAGGAGCCACTCCGAGGTAAGTCTGCACCTTTTTAATTTTCTAGGAGTTTAGTGGGACAGGTGACAATCTTGGAAATGAGCCGAAGGCCACGGCCCGGACAGTGACAGAACTTAAGAATGACTTGTGTTGATGTAGCCGTCATGTTGATACCGTGGGGTTACACACGCCGCCTGTTACATCATCATTGTTGCACCATCCATGCACTGGGACCCCGCTACAATTATAGACACTCTTGAGAAAGCAATTATGGAGTCTGGCAGGAGGTCTCATCCTCCTCTGGGGCTCAAGAGAAAACAGATGAAGAGCCCAGCTGTCTGAACAGAAGGCCCGCCAGTCTGAAACCCAGTGAGTGCGACAGAAACGTAAGAGTCGATGCAACCTGGGAAGGGAGCAGAGATGGAGTCTTTCTTCACCTGTGCTCCACCTCAAACACCTGAATTTACTGCTCCATGACTCTAAAGCACCAGGGTTAAAGTGTTCTATTTGTGATGATCAAATGTGTTTTTATCTGTTTGGGAATCAGCTAAATGGTGACGACAGTTACCCAGTCATACTCTGATAAACTGCTGATACAAGCGTAGTGGAAAATCTTGTAAACAAGACAGAAAATGGACCTGATTCTAATGTAGAGCATTTTGTCGACAGTGGTTGGCTTTTCTTAGACTGTGACCTTTTTTCCCCCCAGGTGGAAAGTGTAATTACAGAAGATTGCTTCAGTATCAGTAATAAAATCTATGTGGGACCTGGCATATTGGTCCGAGAAGACTGTTTTTGTGTGTTAGAACTCAGTACCTGAAGACTGTTGAATAAACTCTTCGGTAAGTTGCACTCCAGGAGCAGACCCAGCGTTGTACTGTTGGAGTCATCTTCCTGCAGAGGAAAAAGAACAACAGTTTAGGATTATGTAGACAAATACATACTGTCCTCAGGAAAGAATAACACCGTTAGTTTGCAGAACTCGACTGCTCTTGAATGCTGCAAAAAAGCCTCACTGGTGTTTTATTAAATAAAACAAAAACATAAAAAAATGGCAAACAGCAAGAAGGTTCTAGTTTGAGTAATGCCATTGGCCTTTCTTCAGACACTCTGCATGTTCCGTCTGTGTGTTCCTCTTCCTCTTTCAGTCTGAGACGTGCACACAGAGAGCTGCATGAAGATGGTCATGCTGTGTGTGACTTGTGATGACCATGAGGAATAAACATTAGTGAAACTGACTAAATTCAGCTTCAGCTACCTGATTGGCCTGTGAGCGTGTATGCTAACATATCTCATTGAGTTGGAGACCGCTTGCATTAAAAAAAAACCCGCTACCTTCAGCAGAAAACAGCCTAGGAGATAATGCAACTCAAGTCAATCTGACATTTTGTAACGGCCACTTCTCTTCCTGTTTGTGGAGGCGACATCTCCACACATGGTTGAAAGACTTGACACACTTTAAAAGTGCGTCGGTTTATCATTTCACTGCATTTCAGTATTGTGCAGGTTAAAAACTTTAGCTGCAATCTAGAAATCATTAAGTATTTAAGAGCTAATCGGTCTAACAGAGCCTTCCTGTGTATGCAAGCAGCTGGTTGTGTATCTGGGCAAAAGGAAAATCAGCTGTTTCCAATGATTACTCACTACAATAATATGCACAGCCCACAAAACAGGGAATACATGCCTGAGTTTGGGTCAACTTAATGCTCTGGATATGAGGGAATAGTAGAAGACTCTCCTTTCTCTGGACAGATTTTAATGAACCCTGGTGAACTCCCACACCAAAGACCTGGAAGAGACAGCAAAGGTGAATACAAAAGACCCGACACATTGCTGAATAGGAACCATATCTGAGAACTATATCCCCAGTACATTAAAACGCTGATGCTGTTCAAACAGATAACACGTGACTATCAGAAGGCTTTAAACCTTTAGCATGTGATAGAATGCCTGAGCTCTGGACTTTGATGATCATCACAAAGGCTCTGGTGGTGTGAGGGGGCAAAAAACCATTTGCATTCGGTTTTGCAGACCTTGCGAATATTTCAACAACAAACTGAGCATACAGATCTGTAAAGCTCAGGAGAAAAAAGACAGGGCAAATATTTGCACAAGTCAAACCCAAGGTAACCTGAATGAGGGATTATTCTTTTTTAAGAGGTAGGGGAGGCTCATATTTGAAAATACAGGTGAAACTAGAGGAGAAGACGTGTCCCTGCCACTTACCTGATATGACAGCAGCCCGTGGGCCGATGTGTTTATAAATAAAGTGTTTTCAACGTTGCCCTCCTCTGACGGGAGGAAGATTAGTTTAAAAGATGCCTTCCCTCTGGGTGGGATCACCTGAGGAAGGACAAAACACACAGATGTATATTTTTCTATCTTTCCGCAAAAAACATGAAAGATCTCATCATTGCAAGCAGATGGACAGAGAACCAGGCATAAACACTTACTCTTCTGTGAAAGAAAGGTATGTAAAAATGTCTGCTTGTTGTAAACATTGACAACAACGTCACAGGAACCTCCTGGCTGGGATTGTGTATATATATGGTTTCAGCTCTCGCCAACCCCAGCGGCCTGCAAAGAAGAAATCAAATGCAATCAGAAAACCAAGCTCGCAGAGCACCACTGTGAGCTGGAGGCACGCTGACGCACCTTAAGAGAACATTTGGACTACAGGCAAAGGTGGTCCAAATCTAAATGATGATTACATGAACAGAAAAAAGCTCCTGTAGGCTGTTTATCTTTGGTAAATTGGCTTCCTCCTCCGCTCACTTAGTTTAAATAGGGTAACTCTTTTGACGGAAATCATTACAGAATATAAAGTCACATTAAGTCAAAGAAGGAACTGCTATTTCCTAAATGTAGCTACTTGCCTCTGCAAAAAGACGATAACAGGCATGTTGGCCCTCCTCCTGTTTGAGCCGAGGAGGCCCGTCACCAGTAAAACCACATATACAAATAAGGACATGAGAATGGTTGTGAAAAAGCTTTGGCTTCCATCTGCACGACGAGCTTTGGACACTTCTGCAGCACGGTCGCTGAGAAATGTCAGTTTTAACAGAGGCAGTCTGCTAAATGGCTTTCACATCCACAGTCAGCTGGAGTTAATTAAACCCACGGGTTAATTGTTTTTCCTTTTCATTTATGACTTATGGAGTTATGGATTATAACTCCATATTTTTAAAGCACAAACTGTTTCAGGGCTTTAAAAAGAGCTTGTTTAGTGTCTGCAGCCTTGGTGTCCAGGTTTACATTGATTTGGGCTTTTTGGGCATATTTAGACTGAATTGTTAAACAAAGTGTGTTGTCAGACGCACTGGAGCAACATGTTTCCTTTCTCTGTGCAACAAACACACGTTACAGAAGATCAACTGACCTGTTTTATGTAAATCAGATGCCAAACAGAACATAGAATCTGCAAACGTGTTTACACAACGATGCCCCCAGACGGGTAACATCTGAAATTGCTTGTCCACTTTAGGTGGCAATTTTAGTTAGCAAAGTACTTCTTCGTTATTTAAAATAACAGTGGGCTCCATCTTCCCTCAGAGCTAAGAGTGAAACATCTTTCACTTCCTGTTTGATTCTGAGAACATTTACTTTCTTTTTAAGCAAAGAAAATGCAAGTTTTGCATATCTATCAAGCCTCAATTTATCTTAAAATAATGATTTATCTCATATTTGGCAGGTAATATCTTTTTCACCGCGTCATCTACTGCAGATGCTCATTTGAACTTTCTCCAATCCCCAGTAAATACATTTTAAAAGCTGAATTCCTGGCTGCCTCCCAGTGAACTTTTCCCTTCTGTTCCCACAGAGGAAAACTAGTGATGTGTGGGGGAAAATCTCCCAAATTTCCTGGTTTTATTTTTCTACATGCCGGTTTCTGCTGTTTGTGTGTTTGCTTTTAACAGGAAGAATGCTGACTGCTGTCCAAGCACAGCAATATATTTGGTGATGGAGGAAAAGGGTGACTTTCAGAGTTGTTCTGACGGGTGAACCCTCCTCAGTGCATGTGTACCATGGGAACAGCAAAGTGATGCCATACTTGGATATCCTGCCTGTTCTTTATGGGTAAAAATCTCCCCTTTCTGTTCTCTACGAGGATGATGTTTCATTTTCATGTTGTCAGATCAAGCCAGAGGAGTTTTCCCACATATATTTAAGAAGAGTTGTTAATGAGGTGAAATTTTGTAGTTGTGTAACATTCGAAAACGACTGTATAGGCCTTTTAATGTTAATGTAAACTTGGTAGTGAAAACAGGTACTTACTGTGTTCCAAAATCCAGCGCTGGGGGCTGAAAATGCAGGGGCCACCCATTCTCCCGTGAGTATGGAGAAGAGCTGGAATTCACAAGAAAATATTTACATTAACAACACTTACATCCAACACTGAACGGAGCATCCATTATGGCATCCACTGGCAGCTGGTTGCTTTTCAGCAGATCAGATCAACCCCTTACAGCCGGCAACTTCCACTACTTCGATCATTACATCAAGCCACCTTTTCCTTCATTCTTGTGTGTCTGTAACCTGGTTTAAACTCTCAACTTCACCTCCCATGTCCTTTTAGAGGAACCACTGAGTTGCAGTAGAAGGTCCTGTCCACTGCCACGGTACAAAAATAACAAGTTATGCTTAGTGCTACTCGATCCCCAGGGGTCCAGCGCAAATAAAGTCAATGGTAGCGGCGACCTCAGCTATGAGAGGTCAGACCCAGTGCAGAGTTTGGGTCAACAGAAGACAGGGAGAATAGGAGCAACACCCAAATTAGAAACATCACACACAGTAATTAACTGACATGACTCGAGTAATGACAGGAGTGTGTGTCAGGAGCTGTTGGATCAATCCACCTTGAGAACAAGTGGTATGGAAACTCTAAAACAATGAGATTACTGGGATAAAGCTGTAGGTGTTTTCACATGAAATAGGATTCCGCAGACAGATTAACCTCTGCAGCTGCAACCTGCTTCACACTTTAGATTTGGAGAGAGTGACGGCAGGCCTGCCAAGTGCCTGATAACCCAGGCACAAGAAGCCTCACGGCCCACACTACCGGAGGTCTCCGGGTCAACTAGCACTAAGGAGCCTGCGCTGCTTGTCACTTCGAGGGACTTATAAATAGCCGCACTGTTCAGGAGAAGTTTATTACTGCAACCGGAGAGACTTCAAGACTGAAAAGCTATAAAAACACCGAAGGTCACAGTCATTTTTTAATTTTGGTACTCCTTCTATAGCATTATTATACAACATCAGAACCATAAAAGTTAGAAAGGGGGGCTTCAAACAGTTTAGCTGTACTGACAACTGGGCTTTGTCTTCTGGGCTAAAGCTCTCTGTATGCAAAATCGGTAAAAACAACCTTCAGGTGCATTCCTGAAGGCACAAGATTCAAAAACCACGAGGCATTTTCCTGCAAACATGTTCTTCCTGCAATTTTCTGAAGCAACAAAAACAAAACAGCTGGGAAAATCAGACCTCTGCTTTTTCTTTCAAGGAGTTCTAAAATTAGTCAGGAATTTGGTTCTGTGCCTCGGTAACACACACCCCTCAAACTCTCCTCTCGTCACACACCCCCTTTCTCCCCAACATAAACAACGCTGCCCGACTACGAGGCAGGGCTTTCACGGGCCTTTTCCAGCCTGCGCCACCTCATTCATCTGTTAATATAAAATATGTCACACCGCTGCGACCACGAAACGACGATTTAAATTAGGCTGCAAAAGCATTTCCATGCTTTGCGTGAAGATTAAAATGCAACACTGTGTAAAGAGTGCACTTATTTTCATAGTTCTGCGTGTGTTGATGTAGATTCTGACCCCATTAGCCTGCAGAAAGCAGGTCTATGTGACGTAACCTGCGTGCTGCTCGGGGTTTGTTGGCACTTATGCGGCTCGGTGGAAATGCTCGCCGTGTTCCCATGGGCCGCTCCCAAACAGGTGGAAACTTCTAATCAACGTTGTGCAGCTGTAAATGCTGCTTGTTGGGTGTGTGTGTGAGCTCAGACGGTCTCATCTGGGATGGAAGACTTAAACGAGACTGTTAAACTACAGCGGAGGTTCTCTCTGTGCATGAGGAATGCATACCTGTCTTCTAGGGGAAGACTGTCTTTTCTTCGCTCTTTCTCCATCTGGAAATGAAAAAAAACACACACACCTCAGTCAACACATTCAAAGAAGGAACAATTACCTTTACAATAATACCGATGAATGAAGAGGAGTTTTTTGGAAGGTAAATCCGTTTTATATCGTGTCAAATTGAGTTTATATAAATGACTGATGGACACGGACACCAGCACCAATTCTGTTTTATTCCCAGAAGTGTCGGAGGTTTTATGTGGGATAAAATGTGACTTTACTGGGAATAAATTGGGATGGCCGGAGAGAACAGTGGAACAGCCTCAGGAGAGTTCTGTCTTTCCACCCTGTCCCAGAGGGTTTGGAGGGTTCAAATAAAGGTCCTGCCCCGGCTGATGTAGTTCACACAATAATACAACGTGCATCCAGTTTGTTGTCATATGTCCCGCCATTTAGCAAAGCTTTACTTGTAGTAAACACTCAACTGAGTCGCTAAATTTTCTGTTTTTATATTGTTGACAATTCTTAGTTTGCTCACTCTGAAAATGTAAAAATAAAATCCCATACGTTCACTATTTCAGACCAGAATGTGGCGTCTTCACATTCTTTTTGGGTAAAAAGCTAAAAACCATGCACTATTTCATGTCAGAATGATTTCATACAAACTGTGAATGGTTAAAAAACACACACCCCGCGCACACTCACTCACACAGCAGCAGGTCTGCAGTAAAGCCATAAAGAAGAGGAGTATATTTAAAAGGGCTTCCAAAACAAGTATCTGCAAACGACTACAGCTTTTCTCAAACAGCAGCGCAAGCGTGTGTCCTGCACAGATAAGCTCTGCTCTCCTCGTACACACAACATACAGTTTCCATAGGAACAATCTGGTGCATTAAAGCAGAAACCTGCTGCTATGAATAAAAATGCAAAGGGCAGCAAACTGGGGTGGATGCACCAGAAATCCAGGTAGGGTAATAATCCGTAAGACTCCTCACGTCAAAAGTGCTTGCAGCACTTAAAAACTGTAAATCTATCAACACAAAAGTTAGTTAGCAGCACTGATTAACTGATGATCTGATCAACACGTATGTTAGTTAAGATTGTGTGAATAAAACATTATACAGAGTTTCACTGAGACTGCGTTAAAAGTGTGTAAGTGGCACAATATACTAGCTGTAGCACTAGATGACTGCAAGCTACCCACATCGCAGTGCTGAACATTTTAGAAGCAATAAAAATAGATGAATAAAAGCCCCACACGTCGCACTCCTGAACAGGTTTATATTTACGTACTCGTTGCACCACAGCATGCTTTTAATGCTGTTTATGATGGCTGAGGACACCAGTTTACCACCAGCAACGACACTGGTGTCTAACACAAATCAAAGATATGCAGTCATCTACGGGAGGGCTCACTCCCACGGTGCGGCGTGCTGACGATGGCAACTTCCTGAGTGTTTAAGGTGCACAAGGAAAGAGAGTAACTGGACTCAGCGAGGCTTTAGGATAACCCCGTGCAGGGGGCTTGTATTGGGAGCGTATGCACATCTGCACACACGTATGCAACAAAATTTAGGAATCAGAGATACTCGAGACCTGGAGCACCACTGCCAGAATCTATCACCTATTTCTTGTCTCCTCCTGTAGACATGTTGACACACTTTTCTTCTTCACTCATGGGTATTTGTTTTGATCCTTGTGACTAGGATTTACTGCATTATGACAGAAGTCTATTTACACACAGAAAGTCAAACAGATGGACGACAAATCACTACAGAGCCTCGATCAGAAAGGAAGAGTTTCAGCCAAACCAAATGCAGCAATCGGTCTGATATGAAGATGCTAAGCAGTAGCATTTTTTGCACATATCAATCTTTTTAATCTTATACCCCATACTCCTCTTTCCTTTCTGCTTCACGGCACCTTGACGCCACGTCTTCTGCGTCACCACAGCGACATACTGTAGTCGTGCACTACTTACCCAGCTGACCACTGGACTATAGAAGGCTCCCATGCCACGCTCTATTTCACGTAGCCTTTGTAACCGAGACAGACGCTCCATTCACCGCTGCCTATCTAAACATGACACCCAACAATGTCAACAATTCTGCCATCTGCCAATTGGTCTGCAACATAAGAAAGAACGCAGGAAAGGAAACCAACATGCGGCCTTTTTTTTTAAACTCTTCTAAGACTTGGGCTATGGAAAAAACTCAGACACTATAATGTCTTTTTAGATCCAATATCAGCCAGGGAGAAATATAAATATATGTGGCTTTTATTTCATCCAGCAGAACAACGATGTGCAAGTTTGCCTAACTTGATACAGCATGTCCTGCATGTGACATTAGCGCAGCACAGAGCTGATGCCTGCATGGATAATGCATGCACGAAATTTAGACACCTATGTAAAACCGCGGATGGGCTCAAATATAATACAGGCCTGGGC
The DNA here is from genome assembly GCA_000180735.1 of Tetraodon nigroviridis. Taxonomy (NCBI): domain Eukaryota; kingdom Metazoa; phylum Chordata; class Actinopteri; order Tetraodontiformes; family Tetraodontidae; genus Tetraodon; species Tetraodon nigroviridis. Next base: position 2,156 of record CAAE01011624.1, on the reverse strand, counting down.
TATGACACAACAGCCAGAGAGAAGTCCACAATGTACACAAAGGAAAGGTAAGGAGGAGCCACATGGCAGATGCGCTCTGGAGCTGGATTCACTTCGATATATAGATAACTGCAAATTGTACTGTATAAAGTTAACGCAGTCGTATTGGGACATTTTTAACACACAAATGCATGTAAAACACACCTCTGCCAGTTGCAAACTGGAGCACAAAAGACGCACCGGCCACACGTGTTCACGCAACTGGCTGCGTTCAATTTTATTGTTGATTTCATTTACTAAATTGAATTTCTTTGGCACAAAAACACTCTTGGAACAAAGATTACCTGGAGTGGGACTAATGGGTCTGCTTCCTCAGGCTGCCAGACCTCGACCACGCTGGTGGACATCTGACTCAGAGCTTTAATTGGAGAGATCGGGGAGACATTAGGGTTGCAAACCGGGCAAAATTGACAACATAGTCAGCCGATTAATGGCTACAGCTACATGACGAGCCACAGATCTCCATTAGGATTGCGGGTCATTACATATGAATGGACCGAAACGGCGTAGATAATCATACAGACAAGTGAGGAAATGACTTCACATCGGCAGGCTGACAAAGGCTGTTTGCTAGCTTAACGGGGAGCGTTAGCTCGACGGCTAACGAACTTGAAAAACATTCGACACTGCGGCACTCAGACCCTATAATTAGCTGCTTCGTTATTTTAATATATTTTAAAGCTGTATTGCGTTAAAATAACATCCTGTACATTTCTGAACAGCCGCGCTTGTGTATTTCAACTTCCCTGCCTAAACAAGTTGCCGTTTGGAACAGCACAGGGAGCTAGCATGAACTAGCAGGCTGACATTGGCTACAAGCCTCGGTGTTTAAAAAAAAAAAAAAAATACGTCAAACTCAAAGGGTTAACCATTTCTAATCAATTTATTTAAAACGCCTCTTTCTACATCACAGCTGCCACTACTGCCAAGCCTCTGTTGTCACGTCAGTTGCGCCAAGTTGACATTTTTTTCCCTTTTTCCCCCATTTTTACATGGGACGCGCTAACGTTTGTACCTGAAGTGTGAGCTAACGGCGAGCACCCACCTTGCAGCTGCGCCCCTCCGTGCTGCACGCACGGTAAAAGTAACTGTAGTATTCCCAATAGAATATTAATCCACGTTTTCCTGTGACAGTGGCTGCCTTGTTGGAAGTCCTGAAGCTCCGCCATGCTGCCCTCTCGGTTAGCAGCCTACCTTGTGCTCCGCTGCCGTCGCTTTCTCGCCCTCCCTCCGCCCGCCTCGGCCCCCGCCTCCTTGAACGCACCACCGTGTGGAAATATACTACTGTCACTTTTATTTACAGCAATAATTACATTTGCACGATGGGTGATGAAAGCTTCCTCTTTTACATAAAGTATTCTGACTGTCACTGTTTGAATTTTATTTATACACGAATGTTTCACGTCCACTTTGACAGCACTTGTGCGAAATATGCACAGCTCAAGCCGAAAGTTCTCTTCACTTCCCTAGTGATCATCTTGTGAAACTTTAAACACCCCTGGAGACTAATAAATCACATGTGGAAATATCTGGTTTCACCCCCAAAATAAGGTGGATTAGGGTGTAATTCTGAAAGAGCAGCATGCCTCTGTCCTCGCTTGTTTGCAGGATTTATAGAATAGAATAGAAGTGCAGTTTGTTACATGATATCACAAATATTTTGATGGATCCAACCACAAACGGGCCAGACTAATGGAACCCAATTGATGGTATTTGGAAAACATGCTATGAATATTTTTTAAAATCATTTTTCCCTCATTATTGGACATCTTTCATTGCAGCATAGTTTCAACTTGAAGTGACAAAGTTCCTTTTTCTCCATCTGTGTTACTTCTTCAGACAGAAGGGAGGAACAGTTTTCAGCTGATTTTGCCACTTCCAATCTGTCCCTCAGTGATGAACCTCTTCCATTCAACTGGTAACCGACCTGTTTATGCCTCCCTTTAAAAAAAAAAAAAAGGGCAACATTTTTACCAAGGTTGCTTTTACATTTGAAAGAACTAAAACTCGCTTTTGCCATTTCCAAATTCACCATCCTGACTCCGCAGCTCAGTGGTGTTTCTTCAGCGAGGTAAAACTTCAAAACGCAGCATTTCAGAGTCATGAATCATGACTGG
>CAAE01011611.1:24682-34836 GCA_000180735.1 Tetraodon nigroviridis | reverse complement strand
AGTTATTTATTTTTTACTTTGCGGCCACATACCATGACTTATGGAATGGTACGTGTCTGCTGCCGAGGGTTGGGGACAGCAGCTCTAAAGTATCGAACAACTTTTGCTTGTTGAGTTGAATCTTTGAATCTTTGCCTTTGTGAAACAATAAAAAAAACCATCCAGGTGAATTTGTTAGGGTCAATAAATTGTTTCTCTCTCTTTTGGATGGTTCAACTCCTAAACAAATGACTGCCGAGTTTTCAAGGACGACGCTCATATTTGCAGGTCTGCTTTTTCTAGGAGAAAACATGTGCTACAACTTAAGTCAGATAATAAATCATCCTATATGAGGGGAAGGACAAGGTATTCATATTAACCCCAGCATACCTTATACTTGCACAAGATCTCCCTCAAGCTGCAAGGATAAATAACATCCAGGGAGCCCTATAAACTCTTTCACAGTCAAGATTTATTCCTGTCAAGTTCCACTCGCCAAATGGTAACAAGATCAACTATTTTTGCAGGGTATGAGGTAGGAACATCACAACTTCAGCATGCGCCTTAAGGGCTTGTGGTGTACTTGTGCACCACCCACAACCCTCCCCTTCCCCAGTGAATCGTCATTCAAGATGAGACTTCTTTTAGCACTTGTTGGTAATAAATATGGTGTAGGGATGTAAATATGGTGTAGGGGTGATGTCCCAACAGTGTCAATGTGATAAACAACACATTAGAGACAATTAAAGAAATAAGTGACGTGAGTAAAAGGCCCTTGCCGCAGTTGGGCTTAAAGCATGAAGACAAACCCCGCACATAAAAATGTGACCACTGCAGTGTTATTTGATTTTACGTGAGCCTATATATGTGACTAATAAGTCACACTAGGTCAACTTGGTACACAGGTAAATATTCACACTGGTGTAATGTTTGAAGCTCTTTTTTCTGTTAATAAAGGGACAATTTTATAAACAGCATATCAATATGTGAACCCTTTGTTCTTAATTGTTGTTTATAGTTGCACAATACCAATATCTGTAAATATGACATCATACTGATATTCCGATATCATAAAAAATATCCTTAAAAAAACTGTTGTTTTGTGTGGGTCGTTTTTACATTTAAGCTCTTTCAAAAGAAACATTTTTATAGAGGATAGATTGCTGGCTTTTTGCTATTAAAATTTTAGGTAAGTTACAAAGGGGGAATAAAATAGCATAAGCTTCGGTTCTTAGTGCCGCTAAAAACAGTAGCAAGAAGCTGGCTGTGAACAACCTATTCAGACTTTTACTGATAGGCAAGACTTTTAAAAAGTCCGATAAATTTGCCAGTTGACACAAGGACCAAAACTATCCGGGATTTAATCATGAAATGATTGAAAACCTCATTAAAGACCTTGTCTCAATAATCACTTGGTAGTTTATCCATAGTTTATACTGTATACTGCTACTAAAAAGCAGGGGATGCAAAGTAATTCCTCATACTTTTCTTTACTACTTTTCTATCTGTGGCTGTAACTTTAACAAACAATATGTTCAGCCTAGTGCTCTGCAGCCCATCATTGTTTTTAAAAAAAGTCACGCTCTTAGCTCTAACAGCCCACTTTCAGAGACAGAGCTCGAATGAGCATGACAAAATGATAATGAGGAAAAAAAGTCTCACGGGACCTCACGGGAATGGAATGGAAAGTTTGAGAGAAAGGTGGTGGGAGAAGAAGTATGAGGATTTTAAAAGCACGAGGAAAAGCTCAGGACTGTGAAAAGAGTAAATGAATTATCTTTGACCAATAAAGTCTGCGATCAGGTTATGATTAACTGACTCCCCCTGTTCTACCAGTTGCTAACTTGTTTCACTGTAACAAACCTCACCATTGTTGTAATTACTCAAAGTTCCACAGTTTTCATAATGGGTAAAATGGAACACAAAAAACTCAGTTTTATTGCAAGAGCATTATGAAGACACCCTATCAATATGTTGAGGTATACACATTTTTAAATTTTGGCTTTAGTTAAGAATAGTTTTGTACAAGTCAACATGTAGTGTCTTTATCTGAGCAATGCTGGAAATTATATATACTATGACACCAAGTAAACTTTGAAATTTTGCTTTGAAATTTAAAGTCATTTTGTGTTCCAATAGCTACCTGTGAATATAAGGTGATTTTAAGTTGTTTCAACAATAACAGTTGTAATTTTAGGGAAGAAAGAAGTCCTTTTAAAATTAGAGGCATATTGTCTGTCTTTGACATTGGGCAGGTGATGGGTCAATTAGAAATGATTGAAGCATATCATGTCTTTGACAACTTTATCTCATGCAGTAGCAGGTGGATTAGGGTTATTGTCTGGAGCAGTGGTCCCCAAACTATGGCCTGCAGGCTGGATACGGCTCGACTCCACATTTGGTCCTGCCCCCTAAACAATACCAGAGAGCATTTTGCTTTTTTTTTTCATATATGTGTATTTTGTATTTGATAATACAGTTGGACTTTTGCAATAAAATGCTCCTTAGTTATGAACTATTTTCATTATTAACTATTTCATACACACATATAAAGTGACATTCTTCTGCGGTCTGTGCCCCTATCTGGCAACCCCCAGAAAAAAAATCCTAAACTCCCCCCTCTCAAAGAACGGAAAAATGGCGAATAGGTAAGAGAAAAATTGAAAAAAATTGATTCAGAATGCAGGCATTTAACCTGCAGTGGACAAACGATCATTTTTTTGTTCAATGCAAAGAAAAGGCTGTCTGTCTCATCTGTCAAGAGGCGGTGGCGGTATTCAAAGAATGCAATCTGCGGAGACACTATGAATCCCGTCACAAAGACAAGTATGATAGCTTGCAAGGCCAAATGGGAGCAGACAAACTCTCAAAGCTAAAAAGTGGACTGTTAGCTCAGCAAAATACATTTGTATGCCAAGCTCAGCTGAACCAGTCATCTGTTCGGGCCGGCTTTCGGGTTCTCAACTGACAACTAAGCTGAACCTGGACCTGTTAAGATTGTGCGTGGCACAACAGAAAGTTTATGTTCCATGGACTTTTTTTCTGTGAAGAACCCAGAGAGGGTTATTTGGTTATTATTTATTTCCTGACTTTTGTTCTGTGAAGAATCCAGAAAGGGTTATTTGATTATGTGTGGCTTTCTGGAAAACAATAAATTTTTACGTTTAGGCACTCCTGTCACTCTTTTTCTGTTACAAACTGGGAAAAGTTATGTGACCCTCACAGGAAACAGTTTGGGGACCCCTGGTCTGGAGAAATGAAAAGGACATTGTTGCCTTGGGATTGTACCAAGGTTGTGTAGGATCATGCATGCCACTATGTCACATGGCTTTCTGGGGTGACCCAGAGCCTGACCCCTGGTTTACACCTGTTACGATCTCTTCTCGTTGACCACCTGTTTGTAGGTTCTCCATCCTCTTTTGTACTGTAGTGAGATATGATAAAAGGTTAAAGATAAACACATCTTTTCTGTCTCCTTTATTCATTACTATGCATACATAGCATCTTAGTGCAATCATTTAGCAGCTTGCGGTTATTCAGGAAGTAAAATCTACAAATAAACCGCAAAAACACAGGAACAAGAAAAGTTGCACACAGCCGTTACATTCTTTCAAAATAAAAAGCATAATAATGTTTAACATAGAACAGATACAAAACACAAGCATGAGAACATAAAATCTAACATCCAACACAAAAGTCACAAAGCAATAGTTTTTGTCTGGCCCTTTGCATGCAAGCTATGAGTAATCACTTAAAGCCAGACAGGAAGTGAAATAAACATCTGAATGCAGTTTTACATTTGTGTTCATTTTTATAATTGTCAGAATCTAAACAGAGCATGAAGATGAACACACACAAACACATGAGGCCAAATCTGGTTTAAACAAGTTTGAGTTGGTTCCAAGTCAAGTCAAGAGAGCTTTATTGTCATTTTCAACCATAGCTGGCACAATACATACTAATATCATACAAAACGTTTCTCCAGGACTTGGTGGTACATAGAACAGCATAGAGGCACAAAAGACAACAGGGCTACATAAAGACAATATAGAAACATGTGACATCACTCTGCAGGACAAATACTCAAGATAAAATAAAGCACTGGCCACAGTGCAAGGTGCAGGTGATGTGCAGTTATAAAACAGCAGCAGTAAAGTGACGTCTGCATTGTAAACAGTTTTTTTTAAGAGTGAACATTAGGTTATTCCAAGTAATTTCAGGGAAAAGTGACATTTGTGCATTTGTATCATTGTAAACTTTTTAAACATAATACTCAGTGGTAGTATTTAGGCAGCATAGGATAATTAGTGCAAACCTTCATTTCTATGACCAGAACATTTACAGCAGAGTTGACAGCCGTTGGAGCAGGAGGAGCCGTCGACGTCTGAGAGGCCATCGGAGGAGCAACCGCAGAAACGGCCAGTGGTGTCCTCGTTGGAGTCAGAAGAGCAGCCAGCGGCCTCGTTGGAAAACAGGCAAAGATTCAAAGTCCAAAATGTCCAAAAGCAAATCCCACTGGAACCCTCACTCACCACACTAGAAATGAAGAAAGGAACCAATCTGGCACAGGAGCCTCTCACACGACAGCTTTTAAAGATGACGTGATTGCTCATGCACTCCTGGTGTGTCTTGTTCCCATTGCCACACAGGTGTGCCAGATCCAGGGAACAACAGCTAGGGGAGGGCCTGAGAGCCACACAGGCTGACAGCTGTGACACTGAGAAAAACAATGGCCCCAGAAACAGCAAACTTATCACACAAGTACAAAATTCAAAGTGATTTACTATCAAAGAATAGTTACATTTATCTTACATTGCATTTAGTTACAGTTATATTGTCTTACCAATACATACAGCCCTTTGAGAGCAACCTTTATGATAATTCTGAGGGCTAATTTGAAATTGGTAAAAATTAGTCTGGCAAGACTTCAGGACTCTTAGAGGCCCCAGACCTTCAAACTGCACATCAGGTCTATGTCACCTAACAATTTACTACTTAAGATAGCATTTGGGGGAAAAAAGGCATCATGTTTTTTCTTTTTCATTTTTTCGTTATAGCAACTGATCTATAGAAAATTACAATTAAATAATGAGGGTTTGCTCTCATAGAACCATATATGTAACTCTGTATGCATACAGATCCGTGTGCGCACATGCACACACACACAGACACACAGAAACACACACACACACACACACATAATGCATGTTCATCCCACATGCATTACAGCTGCTGATTGGACTACTCCTCATTTACTTTAAAAATACCAATGTGCAGACTCAAGTAAAAAGTAAATTAATGAAGCCTGCTCTGGATTGATTTAATGCCTTCTGGACTTTAAATTTTCTTTTGGAAAACATTTTGCCTTTCATCCAAAAGGCCTCATCAGTTCTGAAAGGCTTCATCAGTTCTGAACTGATGAAGCCTTTTAGATCGAAGGCGAAAAAACAACTGGTAAAATTTGACACAATTTAAATGTGCTAAAATAGTGCTTAAAACAATAAAACCAGTCAAGGCAAACTGGGACCATGTGTACTGTCGTCAGCCTGCATACATTCTCTCTCTCCATACGTCCATCAGGCAGAATGGCAGAAGACCAGCTGCCTCCCAAGTTGGGAACACACTTTTTTGAGTCGGTGAGGCACCCATGTCACCTACCTGCACCTCTCACACTTCACCTGTCAGCTTTCCACCTGTCTATTTCTCGCAACCCTACCACTGCCTGCTTTTTGGTTAACCTGTTAACCTAACAAACCTGTCAGTATTTACTATGTATTTGACCAGTCTCACTGGTCATTTCCCGCCACACTGACTTTTCTGTCTGAGCCTCCCGGCCATCACCCACTTTTCTCGCAGCACTTACACCAGGGGGGACAGCAGCACTGGACTGTTGCAGTGCAGGGCTTTGCAGCCATTGGCTGTGCACAGCTGACAGCTCCGTGCACAAAAACTTGTCATTCATAAATCGAGGCGGTAAAACCACCTCAAATGCTCCTCCAACACTAAGCCCTAAGGACTGGTCTGCTCTACCTTCCCAACAACAACAAAAACACCGCACTGTTAATTTGGGCCACGAATATCACAGACACATCCCTGATAGATTCCCCCATGGCAAAATCCACCTCTTCCATGGTGTGCATTGACCTGTCACTCATTTGATGCCATGTCTCATAAGGGATCCCTGCTGCACACCACTATAGTGCAGGGAACACTGGCCAGCCAGACAATGGCGGACCGGTGTACCTGGCCAAAACAAAACTAACGAAAACTCCACTGAAACTAGCCTACAACTTTATACAAACAATAGACAAATGCTACAATAGCACAACCATTCAAAATACATTTGAATAAAGTTATTACATTTGTGAAATCCAAATTTTTACCACTCTGTTCTTCTCTGTTTATGCTCAGAGAGAGAAAGAAAGGGAGAGAAAGAGAGAGGGTAGAAGAGAGAGCAAAAATATACAGCAAACATAATATACACTTGAGCAAGCATGACAGGTAATGTGTTTAATTAGTGTTTTAGTTGATATATTGTTGTAGCTAACTATATAGAAATCCAAATATCATTATAATGAGGAACAGCATGGGTAGGTGTTGACAGTACATACTGGATTTGTCAGAGGCCAAGTTCTGTTAAGCACGAATAACTGGAGGAGGAAGACAGAAATGCAAAAAATACAAAGAGAGAGACACACACATGTTTCGAAATAATCAATATGTTGGAGTGACAGATTGCTGCCACTTCAAATTGTATGCAAAGGCCACCTGATTTTAAGAACACAAAAATGACAGCCCCAGTGACAAAGTGATAACGTGATGAAACGTTTCATTACTGAGCAGAATATAGTACATTGTTCAACATTTTTATGTGAACACACTGAATCAATATTTACTGTCATAAGAACCAACAAGCAAGGGAAATTATTTTCTTAGAGCTACTGCTGTTATTTACGCTAATAGACAATTAGTCGTTGCCACCAGCTTCAAATTTGCTTCTACTGGCTGCAGGAATGCACCTGTTACAGCCTGCTGACTAGACCTGCTGGTGGTTGTCTGTTGACTCTTAAGCCCTTCCCTCCATGGTTCCATTTTTTCTAGGTGGATATGATTGCTTCCTGATTGGGGGCAAGATGTAAAGAGACGCTACAACAACTTGCACTGGCTCTTTTCTGCTGGCACTTGCTTGCTTGACCTCCCTCCTTCTGGACATCTGGGAGAACTGTTGTGTTGTTTGTCAAAACTGGTTTGTATGTTGGCTCAATTGCGTTGTTTTGCTATTTTCTTTATTTTTTAGGGGTTAGTTTCTGTCCAGGTTAGAGGGAAGATCCCAGATCTTAAGGTCATCCGTGGGCTAGTTTGGAGCTCTCCCCTTCTTTTTGTTTTGGTTTGTCTGGCTCATCAGACCCCATCAGTTTTTCTGACTAGAATGTTTTGAGTTTGCTTGGGAAAACTGATGAATAAACTGATTGTGTAAGCTTTTAAGAATTGTAAAAACTAAATGTGGTAATTTTTCTTCCTGCCCGAGCCATTTCAACTAGGAGTTGTAATATAATTTGAGGGCTTGTCTTAAACTAGGTATTCATGGTTTTTAGATTTGTTTTTGTACTTTAAATTTTGGGGGTCAGTGGAAGATATAATACACAAATAAAACAGGTACAAAATGCTCCAACTTTACCTGAGCGATCTAAAAAAATCTTGAGGTAATTAGACTTAGAGAACTTGAAGAGTCATTTGCTATTACATTTTCTCACAGGATACATCAGTTCTTCTTTTTTTAATGTTTAAATATGTTGACAAAAAAACTGAGATTACATTATACAGTATGAATTTACTGTTACAAAGGTTTAACATTTATGTTGACACCTGATACCCTGTATACAGCCGAGATATGAGTGCAACTACTTTACGTTATGTATATAAAGTTGAGTTCAGACTAGTATGCCCACTGCCAATGGCTCAAGACCAGCAAAACTCTCTTATGAGGGATAATTTGGAAAAATTCATGAAAGCCAGGAGTTGATACGCACTAGCAAGTTCATATAGGATCATGATTTTGAATCATTAATGAAAAGAAACGTAGTCTAAATCACACTTTGTCAAGTGTTTTGTCAAGTTCCCATGGCTGAGGTGCAAAACCAAAACAAAAAACAAACAAACAAAAAAAAAACCCAATGAATGCCCCCATGCACCTGTTGAGGGCACTTGAACACTTGCTTCTACACCTCTCCCACAATGACAACACACACATGCTTCCTTGTGCAGATGCACGCAAGACAGCTTTGTTTGACTGAAGGATAATTTCATTGTCTCATTGTCATGCAGGCATTAAATGCATCAAATGAAAATCATCAGATGGCTTTCTGACAACTGAGAAAGGACATAAAATGTCCTTACTGTAAATAACAAGGTAAATAACACAACTGTAAAACTAGACATAACATAATTTTTTTTCATGGAGGTCAAATAAAAACTGTAAGTGGTGTTCTCTCTGTTATTTTAGACATGGTGACAAATGACACATTGTATATATTATTCATTACAAAGTAACTACTGTTAACAGCTGTTACTGGAAAAGTAAAAACATGTCATTTCCTGTGAATTTCCCAAGAGAACTTCTGTTCAGGCATGTGCTAATGTAAAGAGCCATCTTTTTTTATTAAAAAAAAGGATGTCTGACTCTGTTTTCATAGACTGTGAACATGCTGGCTATGTCAGCCTGCATCCCAGGTACAAGTACTCAGCTAAGGCCACAGTAATGCTGACATCCTGCTTCAGCGTGAGAACCCAAACCGGTAACCCCACTTCTGTGGTGAGCACCAGGGACAGATCCCACTCTTTAACTTTTTTAAAACAGCATCTATTACCCTAAAAATTACCTGCACTTTTAAAGTACAGAAACCCTGGATCAGACAAGCAACAGTGTCAAGAAATAATAAAGCATTTTACCAGAAAAAAATCTTGACTATGCCCCAGCTCATATAGGGGTAAAAAAAGGAGAAAGATACACACAGAGGAGACATTTATCACATATGTAAACACACGATTTATCCAGAAAAAGCTAAGCTAAAACTTAGCGGGTCACTGTGCAATGGTGGAGTTGGCAACACCTGAAAGCAAAGAAAGGGGAGGAAAAAAATACCTGCGCAAAGAAAAGCATTATTGTCTCTCAGTGATGCTGATGGATATTTGTCTGTTGACCAGTAATTTGATCTACAATTTTTGTGAAGGTGCTTTTTATATGGACATGTGGTACATATAAAAAGCACCTCCACATATACATATACATATACTGTACATATACATAGAAAACCACCTTCACATAGCATGTCCAGGGCTTACCATAGCTTGTCATATAGCTTTTCTTTGTTAGACTTAGGTGATGCTTACAAGTCAGTACAGTTAAATATCTGAGCTAAAACTAAAGTGTTTTTTTTAAAAAACAGGTGAACAAGCAAAGTTGCCAATGAGGAAGGATCTTCCACCTTGGCTAAAATTCAAAATGATAATTTGCTTGAGTAGAAATATAACATTCTGTTATTTCTGAATTTCTGATTACTTCTGAAACAACGAACAGATTTTCATGTTTATTTTATTTATTTATTTTCAGGATTTCAACATTCCACATCTGCTTATTGGCAGATTGTCACAAGGAATGATATGAATATCATGATTGTTCCCCACCTTTACATGGAGTAGACATGTATTTCTTAAGTATAGTTTAGAAAAAAAGCTGATTATAGCATAAGTGCTGCATTAAATTACTCTAGTGAGCGGTACAGAAAAAAGTTATAGTTTACAGTGGGTAGAATCTGGAGGGATAGCATGCATTTAGATTTCTTACCAGCTAATATGAATCTGTGCTTGCAAGGTGCTTTAATAGGTGATTTTACTTTCAGTAAGTATTATTTAAAATCAACACTTTACTTGGCTATGTGTTATTTTTATTTCCGGCCATCCATCTTCTGTACTTGCTTTCTCCCCACTTGGGTCACAGGGCTTTACTGTCAAAGGAGTGAGAGGCAGTGTACACGCCAAAAACAAAGTGCTGCAATTCTCGGTAAACCACAGGGGCAAAGAGAGACGATCTGGCAACGAGAGGCTCCCAGCCAGCAGCTTAAGTTATTACCCTGATTGCTGATGTGCTGCTGGTGTGACACGTTGTCGTGGCGAAT
>CAAE01011611.1:6408-21336 GCA_000180735.1 Tetraodon nigroviridis | reverse complement strand
TAGAATCTGGAGGGAGAGCATGCATTGAGATGTCTTGCCAGGTAATATGAATCTGTGCTTGCAAGGGGCGGTAATAGGGGATTTTACTTTCAGTAAGTATTGTTTAAAATCAACACTTTGCTTGGCTATGTGTTATTTTTATTTCCGGCCATCCATCTTCTGTACTTGCTTTCTCCCCACTTGGGTCACAGGGCTTTACTGTCAAAGGAGTGAGAGGCAGTGTACACGCTAAAAACAAAGTGCTGCAATTCTCGGTAAACCACAGGGGCAAAGAGAGACGATCTGGCAACGAGAGGCTCCCAGCCAGCAGCTTAAGTTATTACCCTGATTGCTGATGTGCTGCTGGTGTGACACGTTGTCGTGGCTGTTCGGGTGTGTAGCGTCAGGTCCCACAGCAGAGAGAGGAGGGGCAGCAGGGCCTCAGGTTGCGCACCGTGACAAATAGATGTTATAAGGGATGTGAATATATATTCTTGCAAAACCAAAACTGCCCTCTGGGGACTTTCTTAGAACCCAAACTTTTAAACAAGATCTAAAAGATTTTTCTACAAATATCTCTCTCGGTATGCTATATCATGTATCATTATGATCAAAATACTGGAAAATAACGACTTGAACCTTCAGTTCACACCTGTAAAGGGTTTGTAAGATTTATTTACTGCTCTTGAATAGTTCAGAGTATGAGAGAGCAGAGAAAACAAAGAGAAGAACAATACAGAAAGTAAATATTTGATCCATCATTCTTCTCTGCTGTGGCTGGCTGTCATTACAAATAGAAAGCAAAAAAAAAAAGATTGCTTCCCAGAAAAGTACAAAATAATGACCTGTGAATGGCTCATGTGAGAAACGAAATATGGTTTTAATTAGTAGAAAGTACAAATGTTCATAGCAAAATGGCAAACAAGAAAGCTGTGAAGGAATATCTGCTTATTGATGTTAATGCCATACGTGATAGCTAACATCGTTTACATTAGCTGATGACCAGATTTTCGGTGTTGAAGTTTTCATGGAAAATAAACACACATTTCGGAACAACTGTCTGTTATCAGAGACTAAATCACTTTATATCAGAAATTGCAGGCCAAACCCTTGAGCCTGCTGGTTACTGTAATACATTTTAACTCAAAAATACTCATCTATTTAGTATTAACATTGCCAAGGTTTAAAACATCTATAAAGAAACATACCTAAATTCTTTTATAACTCTATGTCTCTTCTTTTAAATCTTTGGAAAATTGTTAACAGGTTTTAGGCTAGAGCTATTAAATATTCATATGATGTTTTATGTTTGTAGTAATCATATAACCATGTTTATTAATGGTTTGAATGATAATTAGCATCCTCAGTTGTATATATATTTACAAAAACATTTTTTTAAAACATTTATAAATGTTTACTTATATGTGTGTGTTCTTGTATTAAACTACAAATAAACGTCATACTGAGTAGCAAAATAATAATTTTACTAGCAAAGTAGACACTTTTGGGAAGTAAGGACATTTTGGCTGATCCTCAGAACTTCAGGGGATTGTTTTAGGTTTAGAGCTGGATTTAGGTTTGAGCGGTGTCGGGGGGAGGGGGGTAATTGTAAAGGTTAGGGTTGGTGTAGGCTACTGCATGTATGCATATTTAAAAGTATAGTTTAATAAACAAAAAACCAAAAGAAACCAAAAAATTGCAATCATTAGCTGCTACAGTGTTGATAGAGACTAGAGACAAAGAGGTCTGTAAAATGTTCTGTGCAACAAACTTTATGCAACTCCATCAATTCTCAGTTAATGTGACAGGAAAAGAATAAAGAGTACTTTATTTTTATTTTGGTTGAACTATCCTTTTAAAATAGTAATTAGCTAGTGGTTTTGCTGCCACACAAATATTTGAAAGGTAAAAGGTATGTTAAACATATTTTCTTAAATAATAATTAGTTTCATGAGAATGAGAGGATAATTTTGGAGTCATGTTTCTACTGTTGGCAGACAGAGAGCAGAGGGATTAGACTCTCTGTCAGCAAGAGAAAGGGCAGAGGGGTGCACAGGAAATGACCAAGGCCCCATGGAGTCCACTGCTGCCAGTGCATCTGTTGGTAACCAAAAGCTAGGGGAGAGGCAAGGTCAATAGTGCATTCACAAAAAAAGCAGTACTCCATGTGGTCATATGAACAGGATCAAAGTTCAGGAACTAAACTAACTATACAGAAAACTAGCTTAAAAATGTTGCCAATTGGCTATGGAGGGTCAGTTAGGAAGAATGAGCCATGCATAATAAATCCTGTGTGCTGGAAAAGGCTGCTCAGAAAATATTGCTCAGTCATGTGGAGAAGTAAGAGGTTCGCTTGGTGGTGTAATTCCATACAGATTTAAGTGTTTTCTGACCCACTGAGCTTTTAGCAAGCAGAAGCCAAATGAGTGCAGCTAATACTAGATTTGTTCAGGTTTTCAATGTATGTACATACAAATTTTGTTCAAACTTGACTTTACTGGGTCATGATAAATTACCTACTGTCAGTAAGCACAGACATAAAGAATAAACAAAAACAAAAATGTATACATTAACTTTTTTTTTTTTTTTACAGCTTGACATGTAGTCTTGAAATCCTAGTCTTTTAGGTGACTAGTTTTGGCTTGTCTTCCTGTGGATGTTTTTGTATTCAAAGTAGTCCTGTCAAAAACTTATGTATGCTGGGAGGGTAAGATTTGTGTGTGTGTGTGTGTGTGTGTGTGTGTGTGTGTGTGTGTGTGTTTTCCTTTTTCCTACACATTTCAAAATAACCCCCTTCTGTGGTAAAATCAGCAAGATTTGTTAAATGTTAGATGAGAATCAACAAGTTCTCTATGCTGAAAAATAAAGCTTTTTGGTACTGTGAATTCAACAACTTAATGGACTTAAAATGTGTGCTATAGCTGAGAATTGCCTAAATATGATGTCAGCCTGGGATTTTAGTACTGAAAGAGTGCCTTGCAGCTAGTAGCTGAGGCTTTAGTGCTAATCCCTAGTTGGCAGATTTAGAAGTAGGAGGGCATCTGTCCTGAAGAGGCCAGACAGCACTTTGAAGTGCTTTGTTTTCTTCCTGCCAGAAGAGGGCTAATATGAGTCACAGCCATGACTTTGATCTGATTTGCATCTGATTAAAATTAGTACACAAAAAAATATCCAGTAAGAAGAAAGGCATACAATTGTTTATCTGCATTCACTTGGGGAGATTATTCATAAAAGGTAAATTCAAATTCAAATTCAATTCGAACTAATGGCCTTATGGCCTTATGGACATTATAACCAGCGACAACCATATCATATGAAAAAGATAATACTTTGTTTTTACACTCATTAAGAGGTCATTAACCTAAATATCAAAGAAAAATAGAAATGTATGTCATGCAAGAGTTCAGGTCTTAGGAATGCAGGCAAAAATATTTATTTCCATTGTGTGTAGTGGGTAATACGTTGCATTAGCCACTGAAAAACATGAAGAACCACTGAAGAACTGCCTAGAAAAAAAAAAAAAAACTCTTTGGGCCACATTGGGTTTTAGATTTTGATGAAGGGGCCGGCCCCTAAATGAGAATCAGAGGTGCTTGATAGAATATTAATTAAGAAAATAGTTTAAAGTGCCTGGAAATTGTTCCAACTAGAGATGGAGGATGAACTCCAGATGATGTTTGGTCCCACCTTCTTGAGAGGACATGCTAACATGCTAGGTGAAGAGGGGGTTGAACTTCTTTATAGCCAAGCAAGCTGCCAACCTTCCAATTTTGACTTGTGAAAAAACTGTTGTAAAGGCTCTGCGGGCCGGATTAAACAGCTCATTGGGCCACATGTGGCCCCCGGGCCTTAGTTTGCCCACCTCTGCTCTACATAGTTTTTGTTTTATAACTGACATTTTTTTTTATAATAAATATTTTTTTAATTTTTAATAATAAAAGCATACATATATTTACAAACATCTTCTATTTGTATTTAATTCCCTTTGGAAGCCTACTTCTGCCAGAAACAAAAAAGAAAACAAACGGACAAAAAAAAAAACCTCATTGTGATTCGGTAGATAAAAAAGTCAAAATAATAAGGGAAAAATAATATATTTGTGAGATGTAAAGTCAAAGTATTCAACAAAAAAATGTAAATTATGAGATACAAGAAGTGCCTACACTTTCAAGGTCCTTTTATTCAGATAATTTTGACTATAATGACTTTTTGTCTTATATTTTCTTATAGTTTCAACATGTCAATTTTTTTCATAATTTAAATTTACCAAAGGGTTGGTTTTTTGTTTTTTTGTTGTTTTTTTTTTTACTGGCAAATATATGGGCTTCCATAATTTTGTAATAGAGTATTAACCAGAAAGAAAGTTAGAGTCTACTGATTAAACAGTAGGGAAAGTTTAGCGTAGTTTCTTTAAGTGCCTAAGTAAAAAGGTAACGTTGCAAAGTATCGTGGTACAGAGGACTCCACATTAGTCCAGTTTCTTCTGGTTTATATTGCAACAATTCAGTGTCTGCAACACAATTTCACTGAAGCATTGTTTAAATGTCTTGGTTGTGTCAAGATCCAAGCTCACTTTTCTTTTCTTTTTTTCTAACACGCATTTTTGATGGATATTACATTGTTTCTTAAAGTTTTTGTGGTCATTTGGAGCATTTCAGTTCTTCATGTTTTGTTTTATGGTTTTATGTGTTAGTCATTGTTTGACATTCAATTCAGTTTCTCTGCTGATGTTGATACATTTCCATGTAATAGGCATGTAACATCTCAGTTCCTATAGCAATGCAAGCAGGAAAAAATATCTTTGTAGATGTACTGTTTTATATTTATATAGCTCCAACCTGAGAGCAAAACAAAACAGTTCAAAAAGTACAATTTTAAAACAAGCAAATATGTAGCAGAATCAAAATTCAATTCAAATTAACGCTGCAAGCATCACCACAACAGCTCAGACCAACAGGGGTGATAGCCAGAGGCCGGGTGAAACACCTGAGTCATCACAGCAGGTACATGAAGAAAAAATTGATTAAAGCTAAGTTTTTCAGAGAGGTCAGTGTAGTCTAGATTTTGTGGTTCAGATATAAGGACAGTGTTTAAAGTATGAAGCCTAAAAATATTTTTGTATACTTAAATACTGAACATTATATAACCCCACCAAATTCTATGCATATAGCTGAAACCATATCTGGCGCTTCTCTGTAGAGTCATTTTTTATTTTACAGCCACATCTGGGACCCATAATATGAAAATAACTTTTCACTGGACCTAGTGCACTTGCAAATATAGACTCTTGCAAAGGCAATTCACTTGGTCTTGTGCTAGTTGGTGCTTGGACACGACAACAAATACATCCAACCTGTGTACATAGATCTGGATGCTGTGTATCATTTTGTGGTGATGTGTGGTGCTTGGCTACATTGTGCACTATAATATGAACTGATCTGGAATGCCTTGCATACGCAGCGAGTAGTAATGCAAGGTAAGAAACGGTTGCTTTATGATCAGTAGTCCTTGGCTTTTGATCGCAGCCTTGAGCTTTGTGAGATCAAACCTCAAAGTTCCTACAGAATGCAAAACATCGCCAAATTGAATCATCTGTTTCCTGGCCCATTATTAAAAAATTCTCAAAAATGTCATTAAAAGCACTACTTTTGGAGTTAATTTTTCACAAAAAAAACCCCAAAAACAGTTTAACAACAACTGTCACAAAATCACTTACAAATAAGTAAATATTATCCCTAATAGTAATTGGAATTCAATCATATTTAATACTATCTTTATTTAAATGTCACAATTTTTTCACATTTTTACTATATCAAAGGCAATAATATTTACTCTATTTTATAAGGAAATATTACTGAGCCTGAACAGCCTGTATAGGCAGGGGTTAACCTATTTGTGGGCTGCAGAGATGAGACCAGTTTAAATATTGTACAGACCAGAAAACAATTAGCAAGCATCTTTTTCATGTCATGGGTCCTTTAATGACTGTGTAAAAGATTAGTTCTCACAAAGGCATTTTAATACCGACCACCCACCTCAGCAGGCTCAAGGAAAGGCGGGACCAGGTCCAACTAGAAGTGAGGGAAGGGGCGAAGAACAGCGGGCTAGTCAGTGGGTGGGGCTGAGGCATCAAGGCGCTTGGACTAGGTGGGAAGAGGCCATGGTCAGGAAGATCTCATGGCCAGAGCTGTGGAGGGCTGAGCCCCCATGCATTTGATTCCTCATCCAGTCCGTATATAACATCTTGCCCAGCCAATCAAACCTCTTCCTGTGGGGCAAGGTAGAAACCCCATTATGTCCCTTGTGCCAAGGGAGGGGTACCTTGGAGTACATCCTCAGCAGCTGTCCTAAAGCACTCGGAGAGAGTCGCTATCGCTGGCGACACGACCAAGTGCTGAAGGCAATCGCTGAGTCCATCACTTCCGCCATTATCTACAGTAAGCGCCTCCCCCCTCTGGGTCGCAGAGTAAGATTTGTTAGAGCTGGAGAACAACCCCCTCCCCAACCAAAGGCCCAACCAGGTCTCTTGGCAACAGCAAGGGACTGGCAGCTAAGGGTGGACGTGGGGAAATAACTGAAGTTCCCGGTAAACATCGTGGAAACCAACCTGAGGCCAGACATCATTCTGCATTCTGAGTCATTAAGCAAGTTATCTTGCTGGAGCTGGCTGTGCCCTGGGAGGATAGAATGGAGGAAGCGAACAAAAGGAGGGGAGAGAAACATGCTGAGCTTGTGGAGGATTGCCGCGGACTAGGGTGGCGCACTAGATGCCTGCCTATAGAGGTTGGGGGTAGGGGCTTTGCAGGGAAGTCACTCTGCAAGGCTTTCAGCCTCCTGGGCATCACAGGCATGTGCAGGAGAGCCATCTGCGCAGCCTCAGAGACTGCAGAGAGAGCCTCCAGATGGCTGTGGACAAGCCGTGGACGAGCGTTTCTTGGACACAGGTCGGGAACTGATCACTCCCGGTCGGGTCGCCTGGGTGAGGGGGTCTGATGTTCAAAGACCTAAAAACCCCTATGACCCCAGGTACTATCACTGACAATGTGTCCAAGATCTACCAAAAACTTGGTCTGCCAGTGCCTTAAACATAAATAAAAACTATGTTGAAGTGAAGATGAGGTTTTGGAGACGATGCTGAAGCGCTCCATTTCTGCACACGGCCCACAACAGACAGACAAATCTGTTTGTTCAGCAACTGACCAAGGACAGAGAGATGCCCCTTTGACACTGTGCTGAGCACAACAATAAGGGCTTTGTCTAAGGGACATCTGCTGTTCGCGGTTCACAGGAATAGACATCACCTAACAAAGCTTTTTTTTTTACTTTTAAAGACAAACTGCTTGACATCATCAGCACAAAATTGCAAAGAATTCATGTTCGATTGCATTAAAAAGGGGCTTGGTTTTTATGCGTTTTCTCATGTATTCAATTGTACGTATTTTCTATAGCAGTACACTTTACATAACACAAAACTAAGTTAATAATCTTTTGCTTTTAAAGAACAATTGGAATAAATGTGCCAGTGTAACCTATGTGATCTGCATTTTTTAAGCAAAACATTGACAAAAAAGTCCAAAGAAGTTTATTGTCAAATTTTCATTATATGCACCGTTATATCCTGCATATCATTGCAGGGACACACAAACAAGTGCCATTTTACCCAGTCTCAGTCCTTAGTGACTGAAAACAACTTTAGATACATGAATTTATGCCCTCCCACCCCCACAAAATTACACATTAACAAAAGCGCCTTGGGAATAACAATGAAGTCAGAAGGTGATTCATTACATAGAGTTCATATGCTGCTAAATGCTATCAATCTCACACAAAAGAATACTACTGTGATTTAGATATTTGACGGGAAACACAAAAAAACACAAAGAATGAGACGCAAACAAAGCGTAATTGTGAAAAGCCTGGGAAACAAAAACTACACTCGTTCCTAAATCGAGGGCCTTCGAGTCTCTGGAGTTACAATTCTACCACCTTGTGGTACCGCCCTAAAATTACAAGAAACAACCGCAAATTACATTTAGTTTATTATACGTTATAAATAACACAATAACCATGTAATTTTTAGGGAGAAATTTATTTATTGGACAAATATATGTAGATTTGTCTATGTAATGAACATTCATTTAAAGCTACAAATAAGCAAATCAATTTCTGCAGACTTAAACAAAACAATTCTAATAGTTTCCAAGCCAGGTTACCACATGATAGTTTTTTTTTAATTGAGCTGTGTAAATCAATCAGTTACATCCTCGTGGGACACTGAAAAACCTGTTTTTAAACACATGGAGTCTATTTTGCATCAAGGCACAGGTGCACTGATCACCATCACCGGAGCATTCCTTTTTTATGCCATGACATCCCACCGGGCAGCACAACTGTACAAAATAGAGGATTTATAAAATATAACAAAACACGTGATTTGCAGGATAACAATATATCTTATGTTTCATATCAATAATGTACAAGTAGCCTGTTATCAACAGGACGGCAATATTACTTCTCCAGTATTATGACAATGATTTCTGAAAATGCATTAAAACCTGCTCATTATGATGGAAGCCATTACAATGGATTTAACTCACTGAGAGATCTCCTATCCTGTCGTACAAACTCCTGTAGGCTTCTTCTTCCCTGCCTAAAATTTGTTTCCCTCCTTGAAAATGGCAAAATGATCTGAAGCCTGAGGAGAGTTTCAATGTTGCTAAAACTTCTTATTTGTGTGGTCTTCAGTGTGTCAAGAACAGTAGTTGGAAGATAACCTGCTAGAGGATCCAACCATTTCTCTCTCCAGGATTTCATCTCTGATTGCAGAGACATCTGATCGGGCAAGTCCTCCTTATACAAGCGAAGCACAAGTCCACTCAGAATGCTGGTTTCTACTTTGGACATGACGTAAGGCACAATTTCCAGACACCGTAAAGTATCCAATACTTTTTCTGTAAAGAGATCATTAATTTCCGTCACTGAGTGCTCTATAACCTTCAGGCTAAGTGATTCTTTGTAAAACTCACTTAATGACTCCAGCAGTACTGGGTGTGCCACAGTTACATGGAGTTTTGATGCCAAAGTAATAGCTTCATCAAACCAGGCCTTGTGATAAGTGTCAATGTCACTCTTTAGTTTACAGAGAGACACTTTCACATCAGGCAGTTTATTTGCAGCCAGTAACATATCTAAAGGTTTACCCTGAAAAGACTGACTAAGCTTTTTAGTTACAGTCAAGACATTTTTCTGTACCACGGCTGACATAATAAACTCAAAGTTTCTTATAGCGTCAAAGAACTGGGATGCTTGCTGCTGGCTCAAAATACTTCCTCCTCCTCTGAGCTCATTTAAACACAGCATGATGACTTCTGAAGTTTCCACGATGACCTCGTGCATGTCGTGACTTTTCTCCCAGTTTTTGATAAGACTGTCCCTCAGCTTGCTGACCTTTCCTTCGTCATGTCGGTACACATGATTGATCATGTCTTCCAATTTGTTTTGGCGTTCTGCGTCCTCTGTTAGCCAGTGTAGGAGTTTGTGGATGAGAACTGCTCCATTTGCGACTGCTTCAACTGGAGAAGATCTAGCCAGCCATATGTTCAGGGACAAAGAAGAGCTGACTGTTCGTACAGCTTGGGGATATTTCTTAGTAATGGCTAAACTTATCTCTCTCATCTGAGCTCCTTCTTTGCCAACACTTAACAAAGCTTGTCCTCTACAATACTCCATGTTGAGCCCCCACTTTTCAGAAAGGGCAGTTTCAATGGCCTCTTGAAGAACTGCCGAATCCTCAACAAAAGGAATGAAAGCAAGTGTTTCCTCACACTGAATATCATCTTTGTTTAAATACTTGATTGACAACGGCACATAGTGCCCACCATTGATTTCAACGCTCTCCTCAGTAATAATTGTGAAGAACTGAGAGTCCCAAAGTTCCTTAATGATTTGCTCACGAAGTTCTGGTTCATAGAATGACACCATTTTTCTTGGCCCCTGAGCAGCGTTCAGCAAGTCTTCACTGTCAGGCAAATTCACCATTTGATCAGCAGATGTCTCACAGCTTTCTGTTGTTGCTGCTGGTGTTTCTTCAATACCTATTTCAATACAAATAAATAGTAATGCCGCAAAATGACACATTATTTAACCTAGCCTAATAACAACTGTCAAAAACTAAAAGTTTTTAAAAATTTTAGTGCTAACTTAACAGTTATTAAGACATATAAAGTAAACAAATGGCAACTTTATAAATAGAATTAATTGAGTGATATCTAACCTGGCTTGTTAAAAAACCCAGCTATTCCAGCATATTGTTAAAAAAACACGGAAAGCAGAGAGGGAATACATTATGTTCTATTTTGTGACTATATATTCATTTCAACCTATTATATTAGGTTGATATTACCATCTCAAAACTAAGAATATGCCTATTGGAACATCAAAAATTGGTGCAAGATTTGGTGAAATGTATATAAATGATCCAGTTGCTGTGTGTAGTTTTTCAATTATTTTTTTTCAAATTATTTTAGGACCTTTAAATAACATGTTTCTGTGAGTGCAATATACTTACCAGCCTCTAATTTCAGATTCTGTATTGCAGCAGTCACCTAAAAGTAAAATAAAATGGGTATAAAAAAAAGTCTTTAACAAAAAACCTTTGACACACAAGCGTTATGGAAACTTACCTGAGAAAAAAAGAATTTGCTCTCCGCACAAATGTCCACAAAATGCTTTACAACTTCCAGCAAGTGTAACAGGGTTGTGTTGTGAGATAGGAGCATCACACGATCGAGTCTGTTTTCCTTGCTAATAGTGTCTTTTAACAGAAGCTTTGTAGAATTCAGAGTGGTTTTCATTAGGTCACACTCCATGCTAACGCTCGGAAGGACAGCAACTAGTCTCAGTAGCAAGGACACGGTTGGGTGGTTCTTTGACTCTGGGTGGATAAGTGTTTCAGCAATAGATGTTGGAGGTGCAACTTCTTGATGTTTTTCTCTCCAGATAGATGCCCAAATATTTATATCCTGGTTTGCTGTTTCCGGCTCTGGAAGGTCTGAAAAATAGAGGCTGTAAGGCTGTTTTGTGGATTCAGTCAGAATAGGACTGCAAGATGGTAGTAATGACAGCAGTGAAAGTGCCTTTAAGTGGCTGTCTGAGAAGCTGTATTCCATTTCATTAACAAGACTCTTGAGGAGAGGGATGGTCAAATTTTCCCTGTAAAAAATCTCTGGGGATTCATAGTCTCCAACTTCCCTGGAGAAGCACACTTGTTCAGGCGCAAGCTTGGTTGCTAGCTGGAAAGCCTGCTCAAACCAAGTGGAGTGAACTGTGTTCACGTTTTGTAGCATTTTGTTCAGCGTCTCTATTATTGAGGGGATTTTTTCCACTTCACAAAGAATATCTGAAGGGTTTCCACAGCGGAAGACTGTACTGCAGTTACGAAGTGGAGCGCACACATTCTTCAAAATGACAAGGGTAACAATGAAGTCAATATTTCTGAGAAGAGTACAGAGAACATGTGCATGCTTTGATTTGAAACCTGAAGAACTCAAGACAAAAGCATCAAGGCAGCTAAGTACACCCTCCAGTGTGTCAACAAGCAGGTCAAAAAAATCCTCTCTCTTGTTCCACTTCGAGTGACAAGTCTCAGGCATTTCATCCAGGGCCTCTCTTGGCATATTCAGAAATTTATCAACAGTCTGTGCTAGCTGTCTCTGCAGACAAGGCGTTTCATCAAAAAACAGAAGCAGATCCTCTGTGATTGCAAGCATTTTTGTTACTGATGGGCAAGGGACACTTCCTACTAGCCAGTGGGCAAGTCCACATGATTCACTGGGTGTTACCACAGACAGTGGGTAGAGCTTCAGGAAGTTCACAGACATTATCTTCAGGCTGTCATTACCTGTCCCAGAGCGCATGAATGCTTGTCCACGACACTGACACATTGGTAACTGCCAGTCATCAGTAATAATTTTTGCAAAATTTTTAGCTTGGGTATCAACACTAGAGTCTTCATCAAATGGTAAAAAACCCATAAGCTCTACCTTTGGAGCGGATTCTTCAACATACCTGACAAAAACTGGCAGGTATGTCTTCTCAGCATTTTTCACTGGTTTGTCAACAATAAGTGAAAAGTATGGTGATTCCCGGATCTCTTTCAGAATAACAGCCCTAATTCCATCTATGAGAAGTTTCGCCATTTCACCATCACTGACAGCAGACGTGTCTTTATTGTGGCTTCCAGTCCAGTGGCACATGCTCAGCTGCTGTACAAAAAATGCTCTGTCCTCTTCAGACAGTTGGGAAAGACTGCTGTTTTTTTTCCTCAGAAAAGCCGCCAATTTGAAAAATGTGTTCAAGCTTTGGCTATTATCTCCAGTGCAGCCATTTTCTTCTATGGGTTTCACGTCTTGGTCCTCAATCTTTCCTGCAGCATTGCACTTTTCTTCTTCATCTTTTTTGACAAAATCAAGTGGGGGGAGAAAAAAAAACAAAATTTAAAAAGATCATTTAAATATTTGAATAAATAAAAATGTTTAAATTTTCAGTCAAATTTATACAAAACACAATGCATCCATTCTCACTTACCTATTGCTTTTACCATGTTTACTACATAAATGCATACACGTACATGTTTGTGTCTGTCTGTACATAAACAGCATGTATGATGATAATAGTCCAAATTATCTCGTTACCCTAAATCTTTCAAAAACAGAAAAAAAAAACATCTTTATGATCATACCTTTGCTATCATTTTCCAAGGTCCTGACAAAACTTTTGGATTCTTTTTCCTGTAAAGTGGAGAGAGAAGATGGCATTTTAGTATAGTACAAATTCTAATTCATTTAAAGTAAATAAAGTTTTTTGAAACTACACATACCAGACAAATACCCTCCAAAGCCTGTGGAGTAATTTTCAGGCACTGGGTCACCATGTGTTCCAGGTCTCTGCTAAAGTCTGTGCTCACTTCAAGCATAGCCAAGCATGGGGATCTGTCTTTGGAGTTTGTATTTCGCAAGTACTCTTGGAACTTCATGTAGCGTAATATGACACCACAGTCCTCAAGCGCTGTGCTGGGAAGCACTGACATAATCCTCAGTAGGGTGTTAATGTTCCCAAAGTACTGCATAATCGGCAGACGCAGTGTGTTAAATATTGTGGCTGGAATGGTTACGGATGCAACTTTGGTTTTCCATGTAACCCTCCAACAGCATAGCTCAGTAAAGAAGTTGTCAGCATCAGGAAGGTCGCTGCTATAAAGGGGAGGCTTTGACTTCAGGCTCTCAAACATGTAGCTCACTGTCACTGAGCATGGTACTAAAGAAAGGAAGTTCAAGGCTTCTTTGTGGTCCTCTGAAAAATGATCCTTCACTGCACTAATGAGATTATCAACCAGAGGCACACTTATACTATCTTTGTAAAAACTCAGTGGCTTAATCATGCCATCTCGTGGCATTGAGCTTTCAGGCAGTTCTATTTGCACTCCAAGACTTTGTGCCACTGCAGAGGCCTCATCAAACCAGTTCTGGTGAAACACTTTAATTGTTGTTTTCACTCGGTTTAAGGTGGCTACAATCCCACTGATTTGGCAAAGCTGAGAGGCAGCACTTAAGTGGTCTTTCTGAAGACCTGCACTCAGCTCTCTGGTAAATGAAGACACATTCTTCAAAATTACCATTGCAATGATAAAATCAAACTGCATCACCTTAAGGAGAAGTCCTCCAGCTTGTTCAGACACAATACTAGTCCATCTTTGTGGATTTTTTTTAATTTTCTCAAGATTTTCAACGAGGGGCTCCAACATCTGCACAAAAACCTCATAGGAATCATGCTTTTCCTGCCAAAGGGTGCAGAACGTCCCTTGAAACTCCTGCACTTTTTCGTAGCTTTCTCGCAAACCGAAGGCTATTATCTGGTCAAGCTGCTTTTGCAGAGTAACAGTGCTGCCAAAAAACATCAAAACCTCTTCAAATATATCCAATGCTCGCTTTATAGCTGAGACTGGGATTGATTTTGACCACCATGTGTTAAAGGAGTAACAAGAGCATTGTGTGCTTATTGCAAGAGGGTACTTCTCTTGAACTTTGCAGGCAAAAGCTTTCAACTTATAAGACACATCACCGGAGCCTAGGTATGCTTGGCCTCTGCAGTTTTTTAAATCAAGATGCCACTTGACTGTTACTATGTCCAAAAGACTTTGTACCATGTCATCACAACTGAGATCTGCATCAAGAAATCCCATCAGCTCTAATCGCATAACATCAAAACTGTCCACAAACCTAAGAAAAAGAGGGAGAAAGTCTTTTTCTTCAAACTTCACAACACAGTCGATGAACAATGAAAAGAATGAAGTCCCCACTTCCATTAGTATCCCCTCTCTGACAGCATTTTCGCAGACACGAAGAACTTCTTTCATCTCAGATTTAGTCACATACTCCACTTCGCCAACCTGGGCTGGAGAACCATGGCATTTTTTGCTTTGACTGCTGTACCCAGCGATCACTGCGGCCTGCAAGGCCGATTTTAGAGCCTCTCTGTCAGTCTCTGCACATTTCATTTCCACAAGCCTTTCAGCATCTAGTTCTAGGTTCATGAGCTGCAATTCCTCTTCTGTGTCCTTTTCCACATGGTTGCGATGAGGGGCTACTGTAATGAAAATGCACAGCTGTTATTCAACCTGTTTACAGGGCTGGTGCAAACTTAATAAAGTTCCCTATTTATTTTCTGTCATGCCTAATTTATTTATAAAAATTTATATCATTGAACCACATGCATATTCAAAATTCATTTGTTAGTAGCATTAAAAACCCGTTTTTCTCAAAAACCACCATGTAAAGGAATACCTAAAAACAGTTTAAATAGATTTAAGATAATAGATACATTTAAGATCCAAACCTAAACTATGTTGACACATTCATCATTATATTGTTTAAATTATTATTTTTAATAGAC
>CAAE01011605.1:0-13549 GCA_000180735.1 Tetraodon nigroviridis | reverse complement strand
CCCCCCCCTCCTTTCCCTTTCCCTCCCCATCTTTGGGGCCCTCAGCGATTGATTCTCGCCCTGTGGTGGAATTCTAATCTTTTTTAACAGGATAATGAAAATTGTTCAGTACACCAACCGGTTTTATTACAGTGTGACACAATTTAGATGTGTTTCTCTAGAGTAAAAAAAAAAAACACAATTAATACATTCAAGTGCCAGACATTTTAATCGTTTCTCTTGATGACATTTATACAATGCAAAAACACAAGACAAAACAGATCAATTATGCCTAATGCTAGTTGCAATAACATGCGTCTTAGTTTGTATATACATTTAATAAATGTCAAACATCCATAGTCTGTCTTATATATAGACGAGTTGTGTTCACATGAAAGATACCGATGTTAATTTGGAGTATCAATAAAACTTCCCAGTATCAACAAAAACTTGCAGTTATATACCATTTTTTTTCTCCATCATCTCAAATATAGATACGCGGCACTGAACAAGGTTTGATTTTTATTGCCTAAAGTAAAAAACAAATAATAATAACGTTTGATTTTGTTGTAGCAATACAAATGTGCGGAATCTCTGTAGCCTTTATGCTAGCATGGCATAAAGGCTAGCTTATAAAAAAATACACAACAAACCAAGTCATGGTGTCAGTGGACAGTTAGCTTAGGCCAAATCAACAGACCTAAGGTTTTTTTGTTTAAGACCACAAAGGGTTAATTAATATCATATTCATAGCGAAAATATTCTCTGACAGAAGTATCAAGAACTGGTTAGTGCAGTAATAATGAAAATACCCACGGGTCATTGCAGTTCAGGGAAAAAGGAAGTAATCCAATGTCAATTTAACTAGCTACACACTCTCTACATCAAAAAAATAACTATACTGGCACAGCAAACTAGTATCAAAATGTCAAAAATGTGTATTTTTTACACATTCATGTCACATAAATCATTTATTTTGAATCGCTAACGAGACAGCAGAGGCAGTTCACTGGGATTCATGATAAGACTGGAGTCCAGGTTGAGGTTATCTGTAAAGAGACAGCAAAAATGGAAACACAACTCCTTGTTAGCGCCTTTTACCTGCTGGGACAAGCTGAAACTCCAAACACATGCTAATTTACACAGCGCTCATTGCGATCAACATTTTCTCTAGGCACTTTACAGTGACCTGGAGCCTGATCCTCCAAAGTCATAAACTCCCTTTTAACAGGGAAAAAACTTTTTTCCAGGTTTTTATGGAAGGTGGTGAGATTCTTAGGCTGATGACACTTGTTGACTTAAAAATGCCTTGATTTACCTTGATCAAAGGTATTTAGGGTTTTGGAGTTGGATCCTTCACCCAGCTCGTCGATGTCCACAAGGTCGCTGTTAACGTCTGAGTCGTTTAAAGCACTGAGGGTAACGTCTGTACAACACACATTGACAAGAATCACTGGGATTATTTAACAAACAGAGACCTTAATTGTAATTTTCACCAAAAGTGATTGAGAACTCAGTAAAGCCCTGACCCCATTAGCAAAAAAACCATCTAAACTTGGGTGATATGCCTATTTGAAGACAAAATTATAACTTCAAGTCATTTGAGGGGTCAGTTTTTATCGGAATTAATGCTGCGCTATCAGCTAGGCTACAGGAGCGTCCACTAATCTCCATGGTGACGTGATAGCCAACAGCCCTGTGTCACCGTCCCTAAGCAAAACCATCCACTCCGCCCACTTTACCATTTTCCCCTTATTTTTTAAAGGTTTTTGCAGGAAAATTTTAAGGTGAGAGAGGTTTTTGTAATCTGCGATTTTGCTCGTTCTGACTTTAACCGTTTCTGGTGCCATTTTTATGAGACCAAGTAACCCATGACCCCAAACACCAATGCCAAAATGCCCATTACTTTTAATTGGCATTCAATAATAGGAAATACTTTTTAATACACTCTGATTTTTATCTATGAGAAGGACATAACTGCCCATTATTAGCAGGTTTTTCTTCAGGGTTTTTCATACAATATCCACAACAAAATATTTTAAGGGCGTCACTGGTCTCGCTGACTCACCACCGCTCTTCTGCTTCTTCAGAGATGGCTGGTTGGATGATGGACTGCACTGCACCTCAGTGGACCTAGCGACCTGCGCGGACAGTGCGGGGACGACGGCCGGAGGGCTGCGCTTCGCCACAGCCTGAACGGCTTTTTTCACGACCTTCTTCGAGCCTTCCGAGGAGGCGGGAAAGGGCCCGTCTTCGTACAGCTTCCTCTTGGCTAAGCTTTTCGGTTGATTGCTAGGAGGATGAAAACTAAACTGGCTTCAATTTTCCAATCAGGGCGAAGGACAGAATCCACATAAGGATAAACAAATTAGAAATATCTCACAGAAAAAAGAGTTTTACGCGTCTGCAGGTGCAGTCGGACACTGAACCTCTACCAATCATGCTCGATAGGTGCTATTTGTACAGCTTGATCAGCTAACAAATGTTGGCATTGAGGAATTTGAGCCTTGAAAGTTAAATGAATACCAATAACACACACTTTATCCTTTTTACTGTTGGAGAGCAGCATCTATTTTAGAATATCAGTGTATCTAAGAGCGTCTGTGTGTGTGCATTTACCCTGGGCTGGAATCTGACACTGGGTGAAGTTGCATCGTCAGCTCGCCCAGCTTCGTGAAGGCCGCTCCAGCGGCGGAGAAAATCTCGCCAACCTGTGGAAAAACACCCCAGGTTCAACAAAGGTGGTGCAAAACCGAAATCATCTTAAATCTCTGCTATTTTCTGTCGTCATCGCCGAGATAACGGCAAGCCATCGAACACGATGACCGCCTACCGTTGACAATATTCTGCTAATCTGCGCTGTCTGATCAAGGTTAAGTATCACATGACATCGTGTTATCAAACCCTTTAGGTCAGGGGTCTCAAACTCGCGGCCCGGGGGCCAACTGCGGGCCACGGAATGATTTTTGGCGGCCCTCCGCTTAATTTCAAAGAATAATGTCAGTGCGGCCCGCGGTAGATGTACGCACAATCCCACCCCCCGATTATTAACGCAGCTTACATCCCAAAACCTAATTTACAGCAGTTGTGAAGCAACGAGTGTAAGTGGATCTGTTAATACGAGTACACGTGCACATACGGCGTCACCGAAGGACCAAAACAAACCTCCCATGGTGGTACAGGTGTGCGCACTTCACTTTACGCTCCCACAACCACAGTATCTCTCTCTTTTTTTCGTGCAACCGCTATTTATCGAATACTCAATGCGGCCCAGCCTCACTCAGACTTTATCTAATGTGGCCCCCTGGGTCATTTGAGTTTGAGACCCCTGCTTTAGGTCATTTACTGTAAACTGCACCACAAATGGGTCTTGTTTTGAAAATGGCTGTGAAATGTATCAAATGGATGGGTAAAGTTAGCTGAAATGAATAAGGAATGACTCTAAAACAGCCTTATTTTACGATCTCGTCTTACAGCAGGAAGGGTTCTTTCTGCAGGGAGTTTTCCTGCTCTCCCTGCGCATGCGTGGGTTTTCTCTGGGCACTCAGGTTTCTTTCCACGGTGCAAAAACACGGTTGGATAGATGGATGGCATCATTATCTAGGTTTCCCCAGCTTGGTCTATATTTACCAAATTTTAACATGTACATATACTCACTTTAGTGGAAGCCGATGTCATTTTACTGATCTTTGCAGACCTAGACTCAAGAAGGCTTTACAGCGCTCCAAACAGTTGCGAGCGGGATGCTAACAGTGTAGCAAGATAGCATTTGGCGCTCTCGTACTGAACCTTACACAGAAGAAACAACTCTCCTCTTCTACCACTTCAGAGAGACGTCAACTCGACACAGACTCATGCAAATTTAGAAAACGCATTTATCAAAAATACAGGACTTGTTAAGAACAAAAAGCGGCACACAATTCCTACGAATGAGCAATGCTGCGTTCATGAGCGTGTCGTAATTTCCTATTTCCTAAAAGAAACTCACAAAAGTACGTTATAGTATATTCTAATAATATAAGAGGTTTTGTCATTCAGAAATACTGTCCTTGGGCATTTTTTTCCACTACATTTTAGCATTTGTATTAGGATACATATTGTGTTTTAGAATAGTTCAATTTATTATTTAGCCTTTCTGTTTTTTGATTAATATGCCACTTCAAATATGTTTTCAGCAAATATACTCATAGATATTGTAAATACAGAAAATTTTGCATGTTATTGTAAAGTTGTATGGATGTATTTGTTTAAGTACTTCAAAAACCGGTTGTTTTCTCAATTATCAATTTTATGAATGAGGATTTGTTTTTTTCTTCATTTTGTTTGGGTGTTTCGTTTTATTTTGTTAGGCTTTAAACTTTGGGGAAATGTACATAGCTTCTCCCATTTTAGTTTAGAAACGAGAAGAAAATTAACCGAAACTCTGTTTTAAGGGAGTGCCGCGGTCGGTACTTTTCAAAGTTTTTTCCTATGCTTTTGAAGACAACATCAAGGGGGCCAATGAGAGAAGAGACATGTGACTGTGACATATGGTCACCTGACCTAAGAACGCGTGCCTAATTTACCGCACAGTACGAGTTGTTTTTCCATTTTTGCTTTTTTAACTAATACATTTAGTAATTCGCAAGAATGCGAGGTCTAATCTGTGGACCAAAACTTTCCGCCTGTGGATTTATTTTAAGCGCGTGGGGCGTTATAATGTTGGTAAGTGTCACTATTATATCGCACTGTTCGAACGTCTCCTAACAAATTGCTTCCAAAATGACGTCACTAGTTAATTAAGTATATTTCAACTGTCTCTGAAGCAAAGAATTGTTTTGAATTATTTTAAAGTAGTTTCTAATTCTAAAACCTGTATTTAAAGTTTAAAGTTTAGGAGAAGTAGTCGCCATATGACTTGCCCGACTGACTTCCGTTTTGAGAGTGTGGCAAGTTTTGGTACAATTTTTGGTTTTGTAATTATTTTGCAACGTGAAGCAGTTATTTATTAAATTAAAGAATCACTTTAAATTTAAACTTAAATTTAAAAAAAAAAAATGTACAGGTTTAGGAGCACCAGTAGTATACAGGTTTACGTCACATAGTTGCCCTTTTTAGAGCCCCAAAGGTCAAATTCCCACTGGAATGCAGAACATCCAAAAAAAAAAAAAAGAATTGTCATTGTCAACAGTTCTTAAAACATAATAATTTTCCACAACTTTTCAAGTTATTTCTGCTACAACTGCCAGCTGTCACACATGCACCCCTCCTTGGAAGAGATCATTAATAGGAGGATGAAATGAATGAATGAACTGTTCTTTTCCCAGGCGTTGTTGGGGATTTTCTTCACCACGCATTCGGCGATTTTGATCGAAGACGTGCCATTGGCTGACGAAGATTTCCACCAAGAGTAAGGCTGCAGGTTCCTTTTTTGCCCGAAGTTATATGTATCTTAAGTCAAGTTAAGAGAAAGAGGTGTGTTTGGAAAATGTGCATTCCGGCTGACAGTTCTTCCTTTTACCCTTGGGATTCAGTCTATTTCTATCAACCCTTCACATACCCCACAAAGTATTCAAGAATCACGGTCGTGGTAGTTAAAGCAACAAGTTTTGCTACCTAGTTAACAACAACGTATCTCTTTTTACGCATAACTTTTGACCAGCAGCATTTAAACCCTGTTGTCTCAAACGATTTTTGGTTGCTTCTTTTACTTTTTTTTTACAGTTCAAACCCTCCTCATAGAATCTACAGCGTGTACAACAGCGTGGGATATAACTGCTTCATAGCAGCCGGCGTCTATGTACTGGTCGGCGCCTTTTCCTGCTGTCAGATGAAGCTGAACAAACGTAAGGTGGGTAAATGACCATTTGTGTTGTTAATACGACTATACTACATTACTATATTACTACATGTGATCACATTCACTGGTAAAGCTCAGTAGATGTTCATCTTAACGTTTTTTTTTTTGTTTTTTTTACCATTTTCTTTAAATAGAAATTAATTCAAATATTTGCCAATCTTTATTGCCACTCATACCCAATTTTTCTGGCTTGTTCTTCAGGCATACCTAGTGCACTAGTACCATCTGCTGGAGGGAGACGTACCAGATCTGCTTCTGTGCCGAATGCTTTGGTCAACTGTATATTGTAAAAGGAAATCACTTGTTCCGCTTTGTTGTGTTACTTTTTGTTTTTTTGTGCAATGCGGTTGATTCCTTCTCAACAGATGAAATGACTTTGTTGGTGTATATGTTTTCGGAAGAATTGTCCAACTGTAATATCTGTATATTTCAGGTCTCAAGTCCTTTTGACCACGGGCTCATTTCAGAAAGCGGGTTTACCAAATTCAAAATGAGAAACTAAACTCAAGGTTGCCAAACTCGAAAACCAGAGTATTCGGTTTCGAAAAACATGTTCATAGTTAGTTTAATCAACTCTGAGTTATGCTGACGCAGGGAGATCTAGAAAACTTTTAAAATTTAACGCAGGAATGATTTACTATGGCAGCAACTCTTGATTGTCACACAAAGATTAAAAAAACAAACAACAAACGTCTGTTCTGGAGTTTTTCGCTTATTTAACATTTCTATTCTATATGTGTGAAGCAGAATCATATCTAGTGCTTTAAACCAAGTCTGGCATCCGTCAGCCCCCCTGGATGATCCGACAGCAACAACAACGTCAGTCCCAGGGTGCCGATGGATCCTCCAGGGCCTGGAGAGACTTGTGATTTTGGCTTCAAACCTGAAAAATCTAGGTCTTTAGTCCTGAAGGCAGGGAAGGTGACCGACCGCTTCCGCTTCTTCCTGGGAGGCATCCAGATTCCATCAGAGAAACCGGTGAAAAGCCTCTGTAAAACTTTTCCAACTGCAGGTTGGACTTTTTTTCTAACTTTTAAAACCATTTTGGTAAAACTTGACCCAATGATACACATCTTTAGAGTATAAGTAAAGTATAAGCTACAATGTCATCTACATGCATGTTTAGTTTTAGATCCTGGAAATGGGAAAAAAACCCAGAAGAAATACATATTTTGGAAAAAAGATTCAAAAAATATGATTAAAAGGTTTTGTATGACTTTAACCCAGAGGTGGGCAAACTAAGGCCCGGGGGCCACACGTGGCCCGATGAGCTGTTTAATCCGGCCCGCAGAGCCTTTACAACAGTTTTTTCACAAGCCAAAATAGGAAGGTTGGCAGCTTGCTTGGTAAGAAAGAAGTTCAACCCCTAAATATTTGCCAATCTTTATTGCCACTCATACCCAATTTTTCTGGCTTGTTCTTCAGGCATACCTAGTGCACTAGTACCATCTGCTGGAGGGAGACGTACCAGATCTGCTTCTGTGCCGAATGCTTTGGTCAACTGTATATTGTAAAAGGAAATCACTTGTTCCGCTTTGTTGTGTTACTTTTTGTTTTTTTGTGCAATGCGGTTGATTCCTTCTCAACAGATGAAATGACTTTGTTGGTGTATATGTTTTCGGAAGAATTGTCCAACTGTAATATCTGTATATTTCAGGTCTCAAGTCCTTTTGACCACGGGCTCATTTCAGAAAGCGGGTTTACCAAATTCAAAATGAGAAACTAAACTCAAGGTTGCCAAACTCGAAAACCAGAGTATTCGGTTTCGAAAAACATGTTCATAGTTAGTTTAATCAACTCTGAGTTATGCTGACGCAGGGAGATCTAGAAAACTTTTAAAATTTAACGCAGGAATGATTTACTATGGCAGCAACTCTTGATTGTCACACAAAGATTAAAAAAAACAAACAACAAACGTCTGTTCTGGAGTTTTTCGCTTATTTAACATTTCTATTCTATATGTGTGAAGCAGAATCATTGCTTGGTAAGAGAGAAGTTCAACCCCCTCTTCACCTAGCATGCTAACATGTCCTCTCAAGAATGTGGGGGCAAACATCATCTGGAGCTTCATCCTCCATCTCTAGTTAGAACAATTTCCAGGCTCTTTAAACTATTTTCTTAATTAATAGTCCATCAGGCACGATTTTTAGTTAACCTCCGATTCTCATTCAGGGGCCGGCCCCTTCATCAAGATCTAAAACCCAATGTGGCCCTTTAGGCAAAATAATTGCCCACCCCTGCTTTAAGCCCTGTTGAAGCAGTCATGTACTAACAGACATCCTCATTTAAATGCTTCATTTTGGTCTTCAATTGTTTTTTTATTCTTTTTTTAGGTAAAGTGTACGACAAGTGAGGACGAAAACAAAGGGGTAATGAATAAGAGATACTGACAAATGCCAAAAAACAAACACTTCAGTGCTTGGATTTAGAAACGTTTTTTAAAAAATGACATTACAGCATCTTGGCAAACATCACACCACATCTCTTCACAGGCTTTTCTGGAGCAACAGTATTTTCTTTATTTCACCAAAAAAACCACTTAAGTTATTTACTATTAAATCTGCTGCCGTCGCATCATCATGTAGATTGTAAATATTGAGGACATAAAAGAGGAAATAACACATTTTGCCATTCTGACTTGGACAAAGAAAAGCACCTAACCCATTGAAAAGTCACTAAAGATTCCGTTCCTAAGAGTAAATAGTCTCCGCGTTGTTGTTAATTAGTCCAGCTTGGGAAATGTTTATGACTGGTTTGATGCGGAAGGACCGTCATCCTCGTCGGGGGGACAGGCGACAAAATCCGCCAGCATGGAGGCCATGGCCTCGTCGTCGGCCTAAATGACGACAATGAGAAAAGATTTCCATTTTATTCGAGTCGCACGGGGACATTTAACGCTAAAAGCTTAAACGCGCATTCCCGATGTCTTACCTGTTTGCTGCTTTCTTCCCTCTCGTCGCCCTCAATCTCCTCTCTCTTCCTCTTCACGCCTTTCCCTTCCTCCTCACTGCCCGTGTGCGACTCCTGCTGCTGTTCTGCTGGGGCCGATTCCCATTTTTCCACCGCCGCCTCCGGCGGTTCTTGCGCGCTCTGGTCGGAACTATCGGCGCGGTTCGAGGCGGCGTCTCCTTCTGCGGTGGGAACTTGCTGCGCCTTCTCTCGGCTCGACGGCTGATCTGGACTGGCTGTGCTTTGCTGTTCTCCTCCTGGTTTCTCCTAAATCAATAATCCATAACAAATATTTCGTTTTTCAAACTTTTAAACTCACATTTCATTCACTACCAGCTCACCTGCTCGCTTGCGCTGGCTGCTGCTTCTCCTGAGGAGCTCTGTGGTTCTGTCTCCGTGGCATCTCGCTGCCATGAGCTTGCCTCCTCCTGACCTCTTCCCGCCTCTTTTTCCTCAAGAGATCCTCCGGTGACGCATAAGATTTGAGGCATGGTGGGATCGCTCACCCTTTCGGCCTCGTCTTCCTCCGTCTCCCCTTCTCTCGCCTCCTCTAGGACCCCGATGCTCTCTACCTCCTGCACCTTGATCCTGTCCTCCTGAATGGGAACCCTCTTGGTTTGGATCTCCTCGATGCCTCCTCCGGCTTCTCCCACCACGCTGAAGTCCACTATCTCGGCTGCCTCCACTGCAGCTTGGAGCACGCGCCCTGGCTCCACCTCTTCCTGTTCGCCCTGCTCCTCAGCTCCCTCCAGCGGAGGGATGTCTCCGTCCTCCTCGTCCTCCTCCTCCAGCTCCTCTGCTTCTTCGTCAAACTCCTCATAATCCTCTCCGTCGTAGAACTCGTCGTCAGCAAAGTCGCTCACTTCGTCCTCCTCCTCTTCTTCCTCCTCCACGCCCTCCTCGTCCTCCTCTTCCTCCAGGTCTTCATCATCCTCCATGTCTTCCTCTTCCTCCTCCTCATCGGTGCTGTTGATGTTGATGACGCCCGAGTCTTCGTTGCTGGCGGCGGGCGGCGGGTGTTGAAGCGGGCGTCCCTGCTGGCCGAGTTGACTCTGCATCTGGTGGATCTGCAGCGGCAGCGCGAGAGGACCCGGCTGAACGGCTGCAGAGGGCTGCATCAGCATCTGCTGCAGCTGTGGCCTGCAGGGCATAGAGTCCGCCAGGCCTCCGGGGGGCGCTGTGAGCGCGTTCGAGTTCAACGCTGGAACCAGGGAGACCACGGACGTGCTGGAGGGGGGGAAGGAGTTGATGGGAGCGGCGGAGGTGCTGAGCAGGGGGGCGGCGGTGGTGAGGTCATTGGGCAGCGGGACCCCATCTATTGGCGTGCCTGGCGCTGTGTTGGCTACCATGCTGACAGATACTCCCTCCGCAAGCGCAACGGCAGCCGCCCTTGCGGGGGCGGCAGCTGTTGCGCTTTGAGAGTTGGTCGCCGCGTCGTCCTGTTGTTGGTTCTCCACGTTGAGCATCCCCGGGGGAACAATGACCACGCTGTCGTCGGAGTCGCTGGCCAGAGAAATCTCCACGTCTTCGGCCTCTTCTCTGTCGTAGCGCACGAACACCGGCCTCTGCCCTTCCAGGGGCCCCAGTCCCGCGAGGTCCTGGTGGTGGGCGGCGTGCGGCGAAAGGATCATCTCCCCCGGGGCGGAGCTCTGTCCTCGTAGCCCGGGGACCAGCGAGAGATGGTTCTCCAGAGAGCCCAGCAAAGAGGAAGAGCCCAGGCCGAGCGGGTGCGGCGAGGAAAGGGGAGGGGCAGGCGTGGGCTCCCCGAGGAGAGTTGGCAGCGTGAGGCTGGGAGCAGAGGCCTGTGGGGTGGGGAGGACCGACACGGCGTGGGTCGGCTTGATGGGTAGAGGCGGCATTGGTAGGGCGATGGAAGGGCTGCGTGGGTGGAGCAGGGAGTTACAGATGGTCAGCGCTTCGCTGCAGAACGTGGAGACCTAAAGTGGGACGAGAGGGACGCAGGTGTGAAAACTGGCAGCACACAACGCGCCGCTTCTCTCCCCGCTTTTTTCTCCACCCGCCTTAAGATTTCGATCGGTGCGCCCGCTGCTGAAGATGGAGACGACGCAGGTGAGAGGAGGAGGCCAGCATGGAGACGGGACCAGCACCAGAGCGAGCAACAACCTGGAAACGACATCCACAATAAAGATTTCCTGCCAAATTTGAGGTAGTTATTAAGGTGAAACGCGTCACGCTCAAAAATATCGGATTATTCCTAAAACACCCTGTGGCTTTTTTCAGCAAATATTTGAAATGTGCGCTAATTTGCTTCCTTTTAGCACAATTTTTGGAGCGTAAATCAGAAGGATTCTGGCAGTTTCAGGTGCACTGGCGCGCAGAGCTGGTAAATGGACTTAATAGACTAAAAAGTTGCCAGTTTTGCATTGTTTGCATGTGGCGTCCTATTTTAAAATATAGATTTATTAAAAAATATGTCATCTGAATAACAATACAAAGTCCAAATAACCCTTTATATTGTTATCTTTTATAATCTACCCACAACCTAAAAACATTATTCTCATCACAAAATCGTTGATAACCAAATTAACTATAAAAAAAAAAACTCCTTTTGAATGTATCCCAACTAAAAAGAGAAAAAATGATGACAACTTAATTCCCTTGTTTTTGTTGTATGCTACAGATATCTGGATGAATATGAGACAGAAGCTCAGAATTCCAGCTTTGATTTCATTGTGTCATCTGGACGTGCTAAACAACTCCGGACATATCACCTTTTCCCTAAACACACCCACTTTCCAAGCGAGCAAAAGTTTTGGAACAGACAATATTAAATGAACTTATTAAATGACAGTGCAGTGTGTTTTGGGCCATTATCTTGTTGCACGATGAAGCTTCTCCTGATGAGTTTGGATGCATTTTCTGTAAATTCCTAGACAAAATGGTTTTGTAGACTTCAGAATTTTTTCTGCTGCTACCATCATGAGTATTGTATTTTCCGTACTATAAGGCGCACCTCAAAGCCTTTAATTTTCTCAAAAACCGACAGTGCGCCTTATATATGGATCACGGTATGGTAGCCATGGTCGATTACCATGGCTACCGTAGTCAGGGGGCGTCGCCGAAGTAAGAGCGGTTAAAAACCCTAGACCAGGGGTGGGCAAACTTTTTGATTCGTGGGCCACAATGGGTTACCCACGGCTAACCTCATTGGAGAAAAAATACACATCTTGGGATATGGAGAAAACATGTGATTTAATTTCAAATGAAAATGAAGAAAAGCATGACAACAAAATATCTGACTTTGGAATGAGTCTCAAAACACTGAAAATCAAATGAATAAAATGTGCCTTTTTTAAATTACTGTCATTTAATTTTTTCAAGTTCGGCGGGCCGGATTAAAACGTTTAACGGGCCGCATGTGGCCCCCGGGCCGTAGTTTGCCCATGCCTGCCCTAGACTGTATAGTAAAAATGGTAAAAATTCCAGTCCCACCCCACTTGTGTGTGTATAAAGACCCCCAAAATATTGCTTTTGTTTAATTTGTGCATTGTTTTCAATGAAGGAGGCGCAAATATCGGTAAGAGCTGTCGTTACGTACGGTACCGTATTGTGAATGCACTCATTTGTTTTGGGAGTGAACTGTCAGAACGTTGGTTTG
Organism: Tetraodon nigroviridis; assembly: GCA_000180735.1. Taxonomy (NCBI): domain Eukaryota; kingdom Metazoa; phylum Chordata; class Actinopteri; order Tetraodontiformes; family Tetraodontidae; genus Tetraodon; species Tetraodon nigroviridis. Next base: position 1,163 of record CAAE01011605.1, on the reverse strand, counting down.
TGTTCTATCAATAAAGTTTGGCTGACTTATCTGACTGTTTTGTTTAGCGCGGCTCCATATAGTGGATACATAACGCAACCCCAGCCACTACTGTAGTTTCTGGTGGTAGTAGTAGCCATCCAAGGCCAAGCCATGACATTAACTCCACCCAGGCTTACAGATGAACTTGTATGTTTTGAATCTAAATGTTTTGAACTATTTAATGTTTCAGCAATTAATCTAAAAGGCAACACCTGAGCAACTAGAAAGTCCCATCAGTCACATGTTCCAATACGTTTGTTTATCTGACAAGTGGATGGGTTCAAAGAAAAGGTGCTCTGTCCTGAGTTGTTTAACACAGATGTCAATACCACGAAATAAAAGCTGAAATTCTAACCTTTAGTCCCATATTCATCTTTTAATCTAAAACCCAAATGGCTTCATTATACAACAGAAACAACGTAATTGACCTTGCTGTTCCAGTATTTTTGGAGGGGGCTGCGAGTCTCGATGGTACCTGTATAGCTCCCGTCGCGTTAGCGCGCTGCTGTACTGGCCACTGATGCCCAACGGTAGGTCGGCAGACATGCTGCTGCTCGACTGCTGCTGCTGCAGACGCACACACAGCGGCAGGAGCAAGTCGTGGAGACGCTACGAAAAAGAACAAAGGAAAAGGAAGTTACGGCCTTTAATATCGAGCACTTGGGACATTTTTAGAATCTTTAATGACTTTATATGGCCGGTTGCTAAAATGTCCCTGATCAATCCAATATTAGCAATATTAGTATAACGTAGGACAAGGGTGGGCAATTATTTTGCCTAAAGGGCCACATTGGGTTTTAGATCTTGATGAAAGGGCCGGCCCCTGAATGAGAATCGTTCAGAATAGTTAAGAAGCCTGGAAATTGTTCCAACTAGAGATGGAGGATGAAGCTCCAGATGATGTTTGGCCCCACCTTCTTGAGAGGACATGTTAGCATGCTAGGTGAAGAGGGGGTGGAACTTCTTTCTTACCAAGAGCAAGCTGCCAACCTTCCTATTTTGGCTTGTGAAAAAACTGTTGTAAAGGCTCTGCGGGCCGGATTGAACAGCTCATCGGGCCACATGTGGCCCCCGGGCCTTAGTTTGCCCACCTCTGACGTAGGAGGTACACCAGGAATGTCCAAACTATTCCTCAAAGGGCC
>CAAE01011602.1:0-12903 GCA_000180735.1 Tetraodon nigroviridis | reverse complement strand
GGCCAGGTGGGGGCTGGGTAACGCGTTCTATCTATGAAAGTCCTCAAAAAATAGAAGTGTAGGAATGTGTGTGTGTGTGTGTTAATTAATTTTCCCACACTAAAGTGTCACATTGAGGGGCCCCTTCCACCCCCATCTCTCCCACTCGGGAGGCTCAGGCTCTGGTGGGAGGAGCAAAGGTCTCCGCCACCAGTGCATTTTCACCACCGGTGGGGATGAATGCGCCGTTTATGCTGCAGCAACGGCCTCTTTTCCACAGGCGAGCACCCCGAGACGGGAAGGTTGAGGGGTAGAACACAGGCGTGGGGGTTTGGGGGGGCCTGGGCTGCGGAACTGCCCCGCGATGCAGCAATGTGCCGCAAACATTAGGCGGTTTGGGAGGGAAGCAGCGACCCATCGATGCGAAGGGCCTCTCCAGCACCAGAGTCTGGGGCTCCGGTGACTGGGGAACTGGGGCCTACTGGGGTGAACTGGTCTGAGCTACGACCAAACACGCCAAAGGTGCCTGAACAACGTCAAAACATGAACGCAATTTGGAACACAAGGGTCCCGCTAGCGGTGTACTTTATTACACAAGACTAGTGGTGTGTGTGTGTGTGTAGGAGGGGGTTATTATACACCACCTACACACCAGGGATCCCTGTGGAGCCTTACGACGCAAGTACTGTACAGTAAGTAAATAATGGGACTCCTCTGGTGTAGTGGGAGGTGTTTGTTTGTGTGTGTGTGTGTGTTTTTCCATGCCCATGTTTGCAGGCAAGTGTGTGTTTGTGGCGCCGGAGCTGCCTCATACATGATTGATCGGAGCTTCGGTCGCCTCTCGGTAAACAAGGCGGCCTCAGTGCAGCGGCGGCGCCCGCCTGAGCGCCGAGGTGAACGCGGCGAAAGCGCCTCTTCGACATTCCGAGCGCGTCCGCGCCGACTCCCCGCTCCTCTTTTCCCGTCCACTCTTCAGTTTAATTCATCCCAATTCAGGTCATCCCAATCCACATGATTTGTTTCATCCCTCCCTCCCTCCCTCCCTCCACTCGTCTCCCTGTTGTTTTGTTCTATTGTCGTCTCTCATCCTCTCCCCTCCACTCATCCCTTCTGTTCTGCTCTGCTCTTTTTGACTGGCTTCCACATGAATCTTTTCAATTTAATTCCTTTCATTGCCTGCCTTTCTTTTCCCTCCTATCTGCTCTGTCTTTTTTACTCCTCCGCCTCATTGTCATATTTCGCTCAGCGGCGAATGTGTTCCTCCGCCTCACACGTCACATTTATGCAAGGTCATGAAAGAAACACGCAGAATTGGCACACAAAGGAAATTATTTGGAACACAAACGCTAATCTGCAGGCGGGAGAGTGCAACCTCGGACCCCCGGTCGCTGCGCGCTAGCCGGCCCCTCCGGATTCACCCCGTCAATCATACCCTCGAATCGTATTCAGGTTTTCTGTCGCACATGTTTGGAAAAGTCCACCTCAGCGTTTTGGAGCAGCAGAGTCAAAGAAACGAACCAAGTGCGATAAATTGGCGCATTTTGAGGCTCGTTTTCTGGTCCTCGCTCACCTCGTTTTGCAGATGGTTCGATCGATAGAAACGAGCTCGAGGGCCCGACGCTACGTCGCTCATCCCTCCTCGTTCGCTTGATTTAGTCGGTCGTTTCCTGGGACTCGGACAACAGCATCCGGCTGCGGTTAGCAGCGGGTTAGCGGAGGCGCTGGGGACCGTGGACAGACCATCAGGGAAGTCCACGGTCCTCCGCTGCAGCCGAGCAGACGCATGTATGTACGTCTGACTGGGAGTCAAATGTCTGAGTGTCCCCATCACACCTCTAAACCGTACGATTGTGTGTGTGTGTGTGTGTGTGTGTGTGTGTGTGTGTGTGTGTGTGTGTGTGTGTGTGTGTGTGTGCGTGCTGACACATCTTTTGCCTCATTAAATATTGACAGTTACAAACAGAGCAAAACCCTCGGCCTGGTTGGCATTCATGTTTAATTGATGTCTCTCTCTCTCTCTCTCTCTCTCTCTCTCTCTCTCTCTCTCTCTCTCTCCCTCTCTCACCTCATCTCACCTTCTCGTGTCCCTCTTAAATTTTCATTCTGTCCTTTAGCAGCTGGAATCACACAACACGCCGCGGTTAAGATTAGCTCCCACCTGAATCTTTCAGGAGCGCCTCAGACGTGATCCAGCGTCCTTGTCGGTGACCAGTTAAACGTGTGTACGACACCAAGCAAACCACCAAAGACACACCGCTAAAACCTTTGAGCGCGTTGTCGGCAATCGTGTTAGCAACAAAAAATGTTACCCTGGGTTTCTGCTCAGTCAGAAACATAGAGAGAGACGCAGACTCTGTTTTTATGCTGACGACTCCTGATTGTTCTAGGACAGAAACTTTTCTTTGATTCATTCATTAATTAATTCAATTTTTCTTTGATTATAAAACTTTTTGATAAAAGTTGATCATGTAGAAGATTCGTCCACTAAACTCTGGTACCGACACGCTACCAAAGATCCACGCAAGGAGGAGCAGATCACAGAATTTGACATTTCAAAGAAAACACAGTTTATTGTGTCTCCTGGATGATGCAGTTAGCCTAGCCTGTTAGCATTTCACTGCTGCTGCTGCTGCTGCTGCAGCACCTCCAAAGGAAACATCTGGAGGTGTGAAGGCGCCCGTTTGTGCATGGGCGGGAACAGAAAGACCCGCGATCACACAGAAAAACGCTGTGACCGAGACCTTTCGGATGCGCCGGTAGGGCAACGGAAGGGCAGTAATTGTTGCGTTTGTACTGCTTGGAGAAAAGCTCTGCAGCTAGGAGGCGAAGAGGCGCGCAGCAGAACCCGAACGAGTCCGGAAGCATCAAAAGGGTCGTCTCCGCATCTGGAGAGCAGAACTCCTCCTCAGACCTTTCTGAGCCATTAGGAAGCTGAGATTAAAGGTTCTCCGCATCCTAGCGCAGATGTTTTGCTTCGCAGCTCATCCGTTTGTTCCGTGCATCCGCAGCTCCCTCGCAGCTCGCCTCCTACGTGGATAAAAGCCTCTGGGGAGAAGGCCGATCAGGCAGCCGCAAACATCCAGCGCAGCCTCACGCAAGCACACGCAGCTGGACCAGGATCCCGGCAGCTTCTCCTCCATCTCCTTCTGCTTGTTTTTGCCATTTTATTCCCTGTATTCCAGGTTTTTATTCCGATTCTTCAGATCCTGATTCAGTAATTTCCTCAACAGGTATTTTTTTTCCAGAAACCTGCGGTTTTCCCGCTCGAACCTCCACCAAACACTCCTCCTGCCGTTGCCAAGCAGCTCCGTTTGGCCAACGACCACCACAGCGCCGTCCCACCGGGATCTGCAGCTCCGGGACAAACAGACCTTTCTGTGGGGAATATCAGCCCCATGGAGCCCTGACAGTCTCAGACAGGATGCACAAGTTGTGCACTTTTGGGAAACAAGTGTGTAAAGATGAAAACAGCAAAAATGACTCGTGGTCGTTTGAGACATCTGGGTAGAAAAAAAGCAACTGCACAGCGTGTTTGTCTCATCTTCGCTGCTAAAACCTGCGAATCTCTGTCTCTCTCCATCTTCTGTGCTCTCCCTCTCTCCCCCTTCCTCTCTCTCTCTCTCACACACACACACACACACACCCACTCTGGTTGACTGTTTTTGTGCCATGTTCCACAGGCCGTGATCAGATCGCAGCTAACCGCATCATGTTGGAGCTGAGTTCTTCCAGACGGCCAATCAAACGTCCAGACTGGACGACAGGCCGCATCGGCCAATCAGAGCCCCGAGTGACCCCCGCCGCCGCTCTCCGTCTGGACCAGCTGAAGGAGCTGATGGAGCGGGCGGCGGAGGGCGGAGGAGGGTTAAAAAAAAAAAAAAACGCGATGGACGCACGCCTGTCGGATCGGAACCCCGGAGCAAAGAAAGGATGATGGACCGAGAAGAAAAGCTGGAACGTTTGTGTCTCCTTCAGGGCTACGAGGTTATGAGGTGGAGGAGGAGGAGGAAGGGGAGGAGGAGCAGGAGGACGAGAGTGGGGAAGAGGAGGGAGAGCAAAGGAGGAAGAGGAGAAGGAGGAGAAGGAGAAGGAGGAGGAGGACCGGAGGAGGGGACGGGGGGGAGCAGGAGTGAGGGGAAAATAGGGGGGAAAGGGGGGAAAAGGAGGAGGAGGAGGAGGAGGCTGCAAAATCAAATAGCAGCGAGTGAAAACTGCCCTCAAGGGGCAAAGGGGTCGAGGAAAGACAGGAGGTGTGCGGGAAAAAAAGGGAAAATGTACACACACACACACACACACCCACACACACCCACACAGACACACACACTTGGAACCTCCCCCCCCTAGATTATGGGACACTCGGAATGACTTCCACGCGCCACCTGGAGCTGCCCAACGGTCTGCAGCCATCTAGTTTCCAACCTGGCCTGGAAATCTGCTTCCAGGCTCCGCCCACGTCCACCTGGAGCAGCGGCTCCGCCCATGTTGTCAAAGCGCAAAAGCGGCATCAGTCTGCTGCTGGGAGCCGCCGCACCCGTGCAGAGAAACAATCAAAGAAGCGCGTCCAGCCATCCGTCCTTCCAGCCGGAGAGACGCTGGGATGCTGTTTCCCATTTGTCCCCCTCATCTGGGGACGGTAATAAGTTTGAGAAAGGTGGGGAAGGAAAGAGAGGAGGGACGACAGGGTGAGAATAGGAGATTCGCTCATTAGCAAGCTGAGGGCTGCAGGCTAACTGCAGCTGCGGCAATTCCTCAGCAGTGACATCCATTAGTCTGCCTCCGACCAGAAGGAGCAGGTGAAGAAGAAGCTGGAAACACGGAGTGTCTTCAGCTAAAGCTAGCTATTCACATGTTTGCCTTCCTCAAGGATGCTAAAGCTAGCTATCCATATGTTTGCCTTCTGTAGGGATGCTAAAGCTAGCTACCTGCGTGTTTGCCTCGTTAACACGACGCACCCGCCTTCAGGAGGAGTCTGCTCTTCCAACCAGGTGCCTGGTGGCCCTTGGGCCCTGCGCTGATGGCGAGCGCATTGCTGTTATAATAGGGTGGAAAAGCACAACTGACACTTGCTGTCGGCGCCTCTGTCGACCATGTTGACGTGATCTTTAAAAATGAAGGAACGGAGAGAAAAAACAATTTTAGCCGCTTTAAATGGGGTTCCGACATAGAAACGACAGGCTGACAGCCTGACTGAGCTCTGAATTCCTCCTTTTTTGACTTTTTTTTCCATCTTTCCTGTGGTGATTTGTTAAACTGGAGCAGCCGCGTCCATCAGCCTAGCGCAGAGGAGAGAAGCATGCGCAGCAGCAGGGGTGCCCTCCGCCTCTCCCAATCACACCTTTTAGCCTCTAATTAAGTTCAATTACAGCATCTGACCTTTTTCCCTCCACATGATGTGAGAGTAACTTTGGCTCCGAACACTTCTGCCACAAACAAGATGGCTGCCGCAGAGCAGGTGGGGGGTGGGGGGGTCCAGCCGGTGTGAAGGGTGTGCTTAATTTAACAGCCTGTCCCTCTTTCACTGGTGCATAGAAATGCACTCAGAGCTCTCTGACACGCTGACAAAAAAATAAAATATAAAGAGGCGTTTTTCGCAAATTGCCAAAAAGCAGTGGTGTCAGTGGTGCAGGGACGAAGGCAGGTGGCGTCAACGCGCACTTGCTCTCCAGTTAATTGGAGCAGCGCCGGTGGATCTCCGTGTTCCATCACTCCGCAACGTGCCCGGGAGAATGGAGTGCCGCCACGCTCCTTTTCTCTTTCTTTTCCAGGTGTCTTGGCAAACCAAAGCCGGGTCACGTTCCACCGGAATGGCGGGCGGACGCATCCCGCCCGCTCCTTTCACCACACAAATCCTGGAAAACCGACAGAAAAATGGCCGCGAGAAGGAAGGCTGGCCAGGCTCTGGCTTGTGCAGTAGCAGCTGGAAGTCCTGGCGCTAATGAGGAGCTTGACCTTTCCAGGCTGGAGGAGTGTTTGCGCTCCAGTCGCACTTTCTGCACAAAGGCTGCAGGTGTGGCGGGCGCCGGGCTGCGGCGGTGACCACGGTCACCTCAAGGAGGTGGTGGGGTCCACGTTTGGTGGATGGGACCCTCGAGGTTCCGAGGAAAGGCTTTAGTCTGCCCTGCAATATGCGTCCCCGCAGGCGACGCATATCCCAGGAAGTGTTTCCTGCGCTGGTGCAGCTGCGCTGTGGAGAAATGTGAGCTAAAATCTCTTCTGGGACCAACTCCTTCAACTTTAATTGCTGAGAATTAATTGGTGGAAAATTTTGTCCCTGACAAAAGCTGCCCCTGTTTCATTAACGGCCTCATTAATAAAAATAAAAAAAGGCGTTTTTGTCTTTAATTAGAATTAGCAAAAGAGGAACAGAGTGAAAGGGGAGGAAGGAGGAGGCGCAAAGACGAGGGCAGCGAGGGGCCAGATGGGGAGGCACAGGAGGTGACTCAGGAAGGTGAACGAGGGGGTAAAAATAGATGCCACTGATTAACGATGGTCTGACATATGAAAAAAGAAAAATAATCAATAAAGAGCAAGAGGATGTGTTGATTTTGGTTGCAGCTCCTCGAAAATCCACCCGGTTCCGCCGGCGGCGCCTCGCTCTCCTTTAATCGACGGCTTTAATTGAATCCTGATAAAATCCATCTTTTTGTCTCGCTGCGGCGTCTGGCTCGGTGAAGATAAGTGGAGGAAAGTTATGCTAACCAGGTCTGGTCTCACACACAAACACACACACACAACAACGACGGGGAATAAACGAGCCCGACGCCGTCTGAGGCCCAACCGGATGAAGCGGAAGGCAGAAAACCCGCATCTGATTGATCTGTTCTCACCTCCGTCACAGACGACGTTCCAGTCGTTTAATTGCCGGAGAGGGAAGCTGTTACTCAGATCAGCCGTGGCACAAATTGAATCTCAGGCTGGAGAAATCGATATTCCTTCGCTCTGTTCGTCCAAAAAAGTCTTTCCTCCCCAGTGTTTTTGACAGCCGGACAGTCGTCGGAGCAGCTAATTAGCTGCTAATTAGCTGCAGACGCAAACAACCAACCAGCTCGAAGGTCCATCAAAGTTTAGGAAAGTGGACCGAAATGGGAAAACTCCAAGGCTAGCGCGGGACGTTGTTGGTACCTGTCGTCATGGAAACGCCTGTTTGTCCTGCTGCGTCTGCATTTCGACGGCGGCACAAGCACACGTCAGCTGCATGTCTGCCAGTCCTCCTTTGACCTTGAGACCTTTGAGCTCTGGAGGTGTTTGTGCCACAGCTCCTGCTTCATCAACCGCAGCGAACCAAGCGGCAGCATCGAGGCTCCTCTGTGGCTCCATTCTGGTTTTTATCCTAACTGGAACATTAGCCGTGAAAAGGCACCAGTCGAAAGCGCCAACGCAACAAACCTGAACCAGCGTCTGCAGTCCCGCCATCCACAGCAACAGGCTCGACTATTATTGGATGTTCAACAAGTCAGTCAAGTGTCTGACTGGTCAGTCTGACTGGACAGAATGTGGAATATTGAAGCTCGTGATGCTAACAGGAGGCAAACAGACGACAGCTTTGTCAGTTGGGTTATTTTTCGAACAATTATTCATCTTTGGATTCTAATCGTCGCATCTCTGCGTGTTCCGCTTTACTGCAATTTTCCCTCTGGGGACGCCAACGAAGCCCGAATCCCGCTGTGCCCAGCGGTGGTTCAGTGTAGCCCCGCCCTCTCGCTGTCGCCATTACGAGCAGCAGGAGTCCCCGCTCAGATTCTTTAGCGGTTATCTTTTCCCAAACGCTCGGCTGTATATTTATGAAGGTTCTAACCGCGGCAATAAAAGCATATAGGCTGGAAAACGGTTATGGATCCCTGGTGGTGAAGTTACAGCGCCGCCGTTAAGGCAGAAACACAAATGATATGTGAAGAGGAGGCAATTAAAGAGGGCGAGGGCGGCGGCGGGGGAGGTGGGGATGGGTGGAGGGCAGAGAGGAGACCCGCAGCAGTCACTTCCAAGGCCATTACAGCCTTTCAGACGCGGCACCGGGGAAAACGGCGTGGGTTTCTGACGGCTGCGGCGCTGACGCGGCAGTTCTTTCCCAGGGAGTTCCGCCGACGCTTCGGGACTTCGGGACCTGGTTCTGCCACCGCAGCTGACCTCTGACCTCCGACCCCCTCAGGTTCAGCTTCTACATACTAGCACTGATGAGTCTTCTTCTCTCCTTTTCTGCACCCCGCTCAGAGCCTGGTCCTGCTGAAGGTCTCTGCCTGTTAAAAGGAGGCTTTTAACTGCAGCCGCTGCCTGCTCGTGGGTCAGGCTACGGGTTTCTGTGCAGCGCTATTGTAACGTTATTAAACAGAGAAAAACCAATTTAAAAGAAAGGCAAATTTCATCTTCCCATTAGCGACTCTTCACGAGTAGCAAACGGCTCAAGCGAAGAAGAAGAAGAAGAAGAAGAAGAAGAAGAAGAAGAAGAAGAAGAAGAGGAAGAAGAGAACGGATTTCATTGTTTGGGTGACAGCGGGAGAAGACGTACGGCAAGCAGAGAAACCTCCCCAAGCCCTCTGGAGACCACGCACCGCCGGGCGTAATAACACAAGGTAATACAGCATCATTAGCGGCTAACTCGATCAAGCCTTCAGAGAAGAAGAGCAGCCACGTCTGCGGGCTGCTGTCTGCTAAATGAGGCGGCGGGGCCCTCCTTCTTCCATCGCTTCACTTAAAAAGTGCCACAAGTGCGACAGCTAGAAGAGAAGAAGCTTTCTTCATCCGTTAGCTAAAGACTGGAAACGTCACTAATAAAAGGCAACTGAAGTCAATGGAGGAGGCAGATCAGTGAATCACTTCTCAGCGTTGATTAGAACAAAGAAGCCAGACGAGATGGCTCCTCCAACCAGAACGGCTGCAATTATTTCCCCCACTTCTGCATGAGAACGTCAAACAGAGCGACAGGTAGCGAGAGAAAGGGCTAGCGGGGCTAACAGCTGCATGTAACTGTGGGAGATCGGCCGAGCGCAGCTTTCATAGTGGTCCACGGTGAAGTGGCTCACCTCTGCGCAGGTGCATTCCTACCGCAGCTGCAGCCTGCCACGGCTAAAGCAGTAAAGAGGGAGGGGCTTGAGTGCGGAGAAGAGCCAAAGGGGCTTCCCCAACGCGCTTGCTAAAGCCAGACAAACGTGCCTACTCTGCCATCAGGACGCCTCGCAGTGATGCAGAACGCCGCTCTGAATATGGATGAGGCAGCAGAAACATGGATGCTACCCACACCCAGGACGCAGATACGCGCCGCCGCCGCTGTTGCTGCTGCTGCTGCTGCTGCTGTGGCCGGTTACACGCGGAACCTGATCACTCTTCTGTGTTTTCGGAGCTGCGGCGGCGGTCCGCAGGTCACGACTGCAGCAACAGCTGCGTGGAGGGTCAAAGCCTGAGGCCTAATCCCAACAACGCTGCAGTTGTCTCCCATTTGTCATTCCTCGGCCTCCTCTCCTCCGTTATTGCCTTTCTCCCCTCATCCGTCCTTCATCCTCCTCTGGGTCCGGCTGCGTCTCCTCTTCATTACCGAGAACAGATTTCAATTTAAATCTTTCTTTTTATTGCATTCCAACAAAATAAATATTGTCCCTGACAGCAGAAGAATCCAGATGCTCAATTATTCCGAGAACGTGACTGTTTCACCCTCCGCGCTGCGTCTGCTGGGAGCGGGCGCGCTGCAGCGGCGCAGCGCGCGCAGGTGAAAGAACTGAATTGGAAACTGTGGCAGGCATTCAGCAGCAGCCGCCGCGCTCCTCTTCCTCCTTTGATTGTCAGCGGCAGATGAAGAGTGACGCCTTTAGGGAAAAAAATCCAGGACGCAGCCGCGTTTGCAGAGTGCTGCGCGTTGCCGCCGTCTGGCAGCCACGTAGCGTCCATGACAAAGAAGCGTCGGGTTTTGCGCGGCGTTTCTCCCGAGTTAACGTGCTGTGACGACGACGTGCGTCAGGAAGCGGCGGCTTGAAGCTGTGATATTCCGGATATGATTTGTTGCCAGGGGGAAAACTGTGTTTCAGGATGCGACTGCTTCCAAAACAACTCCAAAAACTGTGAGGAGATTCCGAAAACGTTTTTAGGAAACGACAACAAGAGGCCGCTTTGGTGTCTTTTCAGTTTCTGGAGGGACTTTGACCTTTGATCTTGTAAAGAAGATCAAAGGCACGACCGCCTATTGTACTAGCAGTTAGCGTGTGGAAGTGAGCTGCTCCAGCGGAGGTGCGGTTCTGCCAGAGCCTGTGAAGAAGAATGCTTGAAAAACGCAACCAAAAAAAGAGCATTTCAAAGAAAGGTGCAGCGTCCGGCTTCAAAGCACCTGGAAGAATCGCATTATTCTATTAGAACCGGGACTGGGATGACACAGAAGCTCCCTAATCACCCTCTGCGAGAGCGGAGGTGATCAGGTCGCAGGCGCCGACGCAACCCCCGCGTAGATTCACTGCCGGATTGCGTGAAACGACCCAAAGTGTCAATACGCCGGTTAGCGAGAAGGGTCCACGCCGGTGGTTTTGTCCAGGAAGCCGTTGCGACTTCTCGCCGGTCACTTGCGAACCGTTGCGCCGCCGCTGTGTAATTACAGGCAACGGTTCTGATGACGGCAGCGATTCAGACGGCGTGGGCTAGCCAAACTCACGCTGGCCTCCCGCCTCACGGCCGGCAGAGTTTTACATATAAATTGAATTACCTGGAACAGTTCTCTGCAATGCAAATGTCCATTATGCTAATCGCACTCAAGCACACACACACACACACATCCTGGCGGGAGGGGCAGAATATGCGAGTCTGTGTGTGTGTGTGTCAAGCACGTCGATTAAAATCATGAGCTTTCCTGCTCAAAAACAAGGAAAATGAATGGAAAAAGGAAGAAAAATGTTCATGAAATATCAAACACAAGGTTGGAAAAGAGGAGGCGTTGGACGGCCCCCCGCTGACCTCCGCAGGGGGCTGCGACAACGGCTAAACACGCCGCCGGGCGGATGAGGTCATGGCCAACGGGCAGACAGAAAACAGGTGTGGAAGGGGCAGCTGCGGAGTGTGACTGATGAAGAATGCGAGCCGCGAGAGGCGCCAAAGAAAGACGGAGCGCCGCGGAATAAAGGCAGATTAGCCGGTGCATGATGAAAAGTTGAGACGGAGGACTGAAAGCGCTCCTCCGCCGGGAGCCATCCCGCCGCAACCCGGAGTAAACGGAGCAACGGCGCCTTTCTGTTACGCAATTCCGACATGATGGCGCTCCCAGCGTGGTAGTGGTGGTGGTGGTGGTGGTGGTGGTGGTGGGCTGGGGGGGGGTGATCAGGTTGCATACCTGCATTCCAGGGTTCGACCCGTTTCAAAGCAACATCTGTTGCTTTTGTTCCCAGCAGACAGCCTCCAGCACGACCACGTGTTCAGGGGCGGGAACCTGGGTTGTTTCCTCCACACAACCATCCGCGTCAGTGACAACGCGCCGCCATCCTCCCATTAGCCAACGCTAACACCTCCCACAATGTCCTGATTAATATTCAGAGCCGTAATTTCATGTTAACTAGTAAACAGAGACGCGTATTCGGGCTGTCGGGCCTGATTAGCATGTCAGAGCTCTGGTAATGCATCCTGGGTGGGTAATTGCGCCTTTATTTGCGCGTTACTCCGGCCACTCTGCTTTCTAAAGACCTGGTTCAACACAAAAAAAATGTAAAACAAAGTTTAGGCATCTTTTTGTGGTGAGCTGGAACGGCTATGAATTAGCTCCGCATGTTAATATCAGCGGACGCTGCTCGGCGCTAAAGAAAGGCGCTGAAAAACTGCAAATATTAAATCTCTCTTTAACGTCTGTCTGTAAATATTTACGGCATCCTCTGTTTCCGACTGTGGGATGTATCTCCACATGTGACAGGAAGGAGTTTGAATAGCGCGAGCGGCGTGTTCCTCGCCGCGGCGACAACGTCGACGGGGCTGCCTGGGTGAGCCGGAGCGGCGACGTTCATTTGTTCCCAGCGTGTTTGTGATGTTTCATGCATGAGCGGCAACACGAGCCTCGCTCTGCCGCCGCCACGGGACAGTTTGTAGCTTCGCTAATAACGCCGCCACTTGTTTCGCTTCACCTAGAAAATTAGCCAAATGGATGAAAAGGCGTGTTTGCTAGCACTCTCGGCGGATCGGAAGCATCTCTTTGAAGTGGTTAACGAAGTCGTAAATCGGCTCGCCGTGACGCCTTGTTCTTTTTTTTTTTAAATCAGACTTTTTTTTTCCATCAGGCGTCCCAGATATTTCATTTCGCTCCTTTACGAGCCTTTAAATGATTAAACGCTGCGCTTCTCTGCGAGTTTCTCTTTGTGTCGGCCCTTTTTTAAACTTTGTGTTTACCCAGCTGAGCGCTGACAGACGAGCGCCGCCGAAACGCCGCCGTCCCCATTTTAGTCTCGCAAAATGTTTTAATTTAGGTCCCCTCGTTAGAAAGACATCAGGGTGATAAATATGTGACTTGCTTGACATCAGTAATTGAAATGAGGATATTAATAGATTCATCATCCCGGCTTAATCACATCAATTATGAAAGGCTTTTAACCTAAGAAAAGTTTTAAAAAAAGAGGGGGGGGGGGGGCTATTGAAATGTTGATGAGAAATATAATTAGCTAAATACAGCTGAGACAAACCAAACACATGAACAATAAACACTGAATAATTAAATCAAGTAGCGCATAAGCGCGTGTGTATTTCTGGTTCCATAAGCGCTCCGGAGTAATTAGCATCCAGCATCTCCGGGTTGGATGCATCCTGCCGGGCGGATCGGGGGATCCCGCCAACGAGGCGTGTCCCGGGAACCGTAAACAGCCGCTGGGTCCCACAGGGAAGCTCCGCCCCTTCTGAGGCATGCGCCGTGCACATCACGTCTCTGCGTCAGGTGGTGTGACCCCTCTGAACGCTAGTGGGGAACTCGTGGTGCACGCT
>CAAE01011600.1:0-40778 GCA_000180735.1 Tetraodon nigroviridis | reverse complement strand
AGTTAATTGTCACAGACACGTGCGTGAATAAAGTTGAATTGATTGTGCACACACAGAGGGGAGGCCGACTTTGCATTTTTAGCACTTGAACGCAGAAAAGAAAAGAATAAAATCCAATATTATTTTCCATAACCCAGCCAGGTGGTTCTAATGGACGCTGAAAGATTAAGATCTTTGGTGAACATACAAGTCTGTGGACTCAGTCATCCTGAAGAGAATCGGTCCTGGCTGAAGCCCGTAGAGTTGAAGAGCTTTAACATAATGGGGGAAGAGGATGAACAGAGGAAAAGGCAGCTATAAATCTGCAAGGATTAGGGTTGAAATCAAGGATCATGCATTGCTGTCAGAGTGAGAGGTCTGTGCGTTCCATCATGTGTGTGGGTGGTGAAAGGAGTGCAAATTTAAACACACATCCCATCGATGGGTTCAAATCCAACACCTCCATGGTCTTCATGAGACTGATTAAGATCGACTTGAATACTAATGACATCATATGTTTCAGAGCTTTTCATTGCACGTGCACCAACCAGACGAACTCTGGTATCAGCGTGGTGCTGAAGGTCAAAGGTTAGGCTCCGCCAATGCTTTTCTGTACCTGGACAGGAGCCGTGCAGGTGGCACAGAGACAGAGGCCTGAAGAGACTCTGGTTAGCAGCCACCCAAAGTCTTCCTCCTGGTTGTTTCGTCCCATCTTTGACTTCTCTTTTTTGTGCGCTCAGTTTTTCTGCTCACGTCTCTACAATCAGCCATCTCACGCAGTCTGATGAGGAGGGCCGAGCCAGGAGTCACCACGAGGCTGATCTCTAAAGCATATGTGGACCCGTCCAACTGTCAAGAAGACGGAGGAACCCTAATGACGTACTTCTAAAATGCTCAAACATCTTTGATAAATGCTCCCTTTAAATGACCTTTTCCTGCCGCGCTCAGTCCTGCTGTTTATGATCATGATATGTGAGCTATTACTGATCGTTGCACTTGTCGAAAGCTTTGTCTAAGTGGACAGAAAGTCCCAGTGAGAGCTGCTGCAGATCTGCTTCAGGAGCCAAACCAGAGGCTTTCACACAACACCTCATTCCCCCTCCCATGAACACGCTGATCCGCGAACATCCAATCAGACGTGCTGCCATAAATTTGATTTGTGACTGTAGTAATTCTAGAGCACCAGAGAATTTAAAGCAACAGCTTTTAAGCGTTTTGTTGCATATTTGTAATTTATTGTCAGGTTTAAAGTTGAAGTCAGCCAAATGGTCTCCAGAAAATCCCAAAGAATCATCTAAATTATCAACTGTTTTACAATAAACCTAACCAGACTAAGCCTGAGACAAACATTAAGCACGGACCTAAAAAGCGTGCATTTGTATGTAAAGAAAAATTTAAAATAAATAAATGAAGGAATAAATAAAACCCACAACAGATGATGAAATTTTATATTTTATTCTGCTGGATAACACAAAAGGTAGAAGAACAGAAGTTTCCTTATGTGTCCTGAAACAGGTCTAAGTTGTAAACATTCCAGTCGTAAAAAAAGAGAGAAAAATAGAGCTATACACACATTTATAAATCAACATTTGAGCTAAGCTGCAAAGAAACCGACTCTAGCCTTTTTAGGTTCAGGGGTGCATGTATTCAGTGCACCCCTAAAAAAAAAACCAGCAGCCTGAAGAGATGACATGGGACCCTCTTCCAGTGGGCTCACCACCTGCAGGAGGGGCCAAAGGGGTCGGTGCAATGTGAATCGGGTGGCAGCCAAAGGCAGGACCCTTAGTCCGATTCCATCTGCAGATGCTAGCTCTAGGGCCTGGAATGTCACCTCTCTGGTGAGGAAGGAGCCTCAGCTGGTGCCGAGAGGTGAAGAAGTTCCAATTAAATATAGTCGGCCTCACCTCGGCGCATAGCAAGGGTTCCAGAACCAGCCTTCTCGAGGGGTTGGACTCTTGTTCATTCTGGAGATGCCGATGGTGAAGGGCATGGGTGGCAATTCTTTTTTGTTTTTTTGCAAAAGATTGAAAGTTTTTGAAATCTGAAAATGGAAAAAATTCCACATTTACATCCCTGGTAAAACTGATAAAGTTTATTTTTTTGAATTTCATAGTATTTCAATGAGTGCCCTTTAAAGGGCTAAAGGTTGCTCTGGGGGTTCCCTCGTTCTCCTGGGTGACATTGGGAGGCGTGATCGGAAAGAACTGATCTAAACCTGAGTGGTGTTCTGTTATTGGACTTTTGTGCTCATCACAGGTTGTCCATAACACCATGTTCAGGCATAAAGGTGTCCATATATGCACCTGGGACTAGGACACCTTAGGCCGCAGTTCGATGATTGACTTTGTAGTTGTGTCATCAGATTTGCGGCCATATGTCCTGGACACTCTGGTAAAGAAAGCTGTTGTGGAGCTGTCAACCAATCACCTCCTGGTGGTGAGTTGGCTCCCGTGGTGGGGGAGGATGCCGGTCAGACCCGGCAGAGTCTCCTGTCAGAAGGAACTTCAACTCTCACCTCCCGGAGAACTTCAACCATGTCCTGAGAGAAGGTGGGGGACATTGAGTCTGAATGGACCACGCTCCGTGCCTCCATTGTTGAGGTGGCTGACCGATGCTGTGGCCGCAAGGTGGTCGGGCGGGGTGGTAGGGTGTCGGGCCCCCTGATACGGGCCGTCCTCTCCCTGTATGACTGGTGTCAGAGCTTGGTCCGGACTAGTTTCCAGTGAGGGTTGGACTTTGCCCTTTGTCAACGATTCTGTTCATTATTTTTATGGACAGAATTTCTAGGTACAGCCATGGTGTTGAGGGGGTCTGGTTTGGTGAGCTTAGGATCGTGTCTCTGCTTTTTGTAGATGATGTGGTCATGTTGGCTTCGTCAGTCCCTGACCTCCAGCTCTCGATTGGATCGATTCGCAACCGAGTGTGAAGCGGCCGGGATGAAAATTAGCACCTCCAAATCTGAGGCCATGGTTCTTAACCGGAAAAAGGTGAAGTGCCTTGTCCAGGTCGGGGAGGAGATCCTGCTTCAAGTGGAGGAGTTCAAGTACCTTGGGGTCTTTTTCACGAGTGAGGGAAAAATGGAGAGGGAGATCGACAGGTGGATCGATGCAGCATCTGCAGTAATGCGGACCCTGCACTGGTCTATTGTACCCTCACCTATTAGCACGAGCTTTGGATAGTGACCGAAAGAACCAGATCCGGGATACAAGTGGCTGAAATGAGTTTCCTCCATAGGGTGACTGGGCTCTCCCTTAGAGATAGGATGAGAAGCTCTGTCATCCGGAAGAAGCTCGGAGTAGAGCTGTGCTCCTCCAAGTTAGCAGAGCATCGGCACGATGACCCCTGCAGGGACTTATCAGAGTCGTTCTTCCTGAGTGGCTTCTGGAAATCCCGCCTCTAACTTCTCGATGGCCACTTTGGTGTTAGCTATCCAGGCCAAGAACCGGAGGATAAAGACTATTCACACCATGGTTACTGATGAGAACTGGCTAAAGGTCAGTTTTCTTTTATTTACCTATAGGATCTTTTGTTCTGAGAGCATTGAGTAACAGATTCTTTAATCTATCTTAATCGATGGATGGAGCCATCTTGACTCTGAACGCTTCAGCACGTCTACAGGTCACACACTCTCTGCAGGAGGAAGTTTTCCGTCACTGTAACAATCCATCAGATTAACCGTTTGTCAGGGATGAATGTATGCTAAGGGGGGAGTCTGGGGTTCTACAAACACCGGGCTAACAAGTGGCCCTAAACACTTTCTTTCCTGATTATGTTTGATGGTGCAAAATAAAAAGTGATGTATTTGGATTAAAATCAAAAGGAAAATGAATCCACAGCAACCCTATGATTGGGACCGTCAACACTAGTGTGCTGGCAGACAGGGAGAAGGTTCATGTCATGTATTATATTATTTTTTTAGCATTTACACGGCAACAGATTTTTAGCACAGCTGTGCTAAATATTATTTCCTCAACTAAACCTTCCATTACTCTGAAAACAGAGTCCCCAGTGGAGCACAAATGAATGCATCATGTTGTGGTGCATTTTTACATTGCTAGAAAAAATCGTTCTGAAGTAGGAGGCATCAGGTAAAGAGTCTGACTGTGTGAAGCCTAAAGGCTGGTTAGCGTCTCCGGGCAGAGGAGCCGTCCTCCGCTAATGCAAAGGTAATCACATGTGTGTCATTGTCACCGTCGACAGGCCAATCGGCCAAGCACTCACCAGAAAAACACCCTCTTTACAGCATGTGCGCGCACACACACACACACACACACACACACACATACACACACAGCTTTTGGTTGCATTCTAGCAACGCCTGTGATGGACACCCTGTGAGACTGTTTGACACTGATGGTTGCAGGCATCTTAGCACGGAAGGCATCATTTCCATGAGTAAAACATCAAAGCAGTGTTAGACCTGTCAGCTTTCACACACACACACACACACACACACACACACACACACACACACAGAAGCATATTGGTTACTAACAGATATGATTGTCATGAAAAGAAAAAAAAACACATTTGACATTTTAGGTGTTGTAAAATGCTTGTTTGCACTCGTGTGGTTTTAGAGGACAACTACAGGAAAACTACAGGATAACTGCAAAACCCCCCCACCCCCCTTGATTCTGACTGTCTAGGAAACAGTCTTTATTTAGCCTGGTGGTTCTGCTGGTGCTGCTGGTGGGTTAGGGTGCCGAGGGGGGGGGGCTGAATAACAAATGAGCTTTTCTGGGGATTTGGCTAATCATCTCCGGCCGATGGGGTGGTGGTGGTGGGGTTACAGAGGCAGATAGACGGAGGGAGGGGTCCCGCCCGGGGGGGTGAGAGGGAGGGGGGAGCACTTGAACTGCAGACCCTGGTCCTAATTAACGATCGCCACAAATGAAAAGCAGCTGGCAATAATTACATAATTTAAGTGCCTTTAGGGGGAAGAAAAGCATAATTTTTGCAGCCATCGCCATAAATCTTAAGCTGTCCAAGTCTGTACGTTTAACATGAACTTTAGCTGAGCAGGTTAACACATTACTCATAAAAACACACTGAGCCTTTGTGTTTGCTCGGACCTGCAAAATAGCGGTCGAAGCTGGAGGCTCCAGCTGGAGCCTGACGCTCTGACACCTCCGCTCAGCCTTTCAGGTGGGACTGTTTGCCCTGCTCTTACCGACTGTACCCGACTGTACCTGGCACTAAACAGTCATACCACACCGCAGTCTGCAACCGTTCGGCGCAAAGAAAAGAAATGAACCATCCAAAAGATGGAAAACAAATCTGAAAACTGGGAAGAAGGCAGAGCTATAATGTCACATGCTTGTAAAACAAGGTGTTTTAATTTGATCTGGTGTTTCATCGGTTCTGAAACCTCCAGAGGAACCAGTCAGTCAGTGGGACTGTCAAAGGTGTCAGAAAAACAGAGCAGAAAACGGGACTGACTCTGTCTGCTTGCTGCTGTGCTGGTTGTCTGCCTGCTGTTCACTGGCAGGCTGGTTCCTCTCCATCACCTTTAACAATTAGCAATATAAACCTCAAAGGCAACATTTGGTTTTACTTTGGTTAAATCTGCTGAAACTTAAGTCGGGCAGGCGACTTTTCCCGTTGCCGACGATGACCCAGCGGCAATTAAGCAATTAGGCCCATTAGCTAAAGTAAGCTATAAACACCTCGGCGTGTTTGGGGATTGGTCAGCATGCTCCGCCGGGGCCCGGCCCGTTTGTCACATGCTCTCAGGGATGATTAATAGTTTAATTTTCTCAAAATTATTTAGACTCACAAATAATTTGATACAAAGAGGGGCTATTACCACATCTTGTAATAGACGTGTTACAATGATGAAAGCTTTAATTTGTTTTTAGTGCACTTACAAGGGTGAGAAACGTCGCCTCCCTCCCCTTCATCAATCATCTGTCACTTAACAGAAGCTACGGCAGAAATGCAAATACGCCGGCGTAAATGCACGGCAGGCGACAGCTGAACTGCCGAGAGATGAAAGAGGAGGATTTGTGAAGGACGGAGACGGAGGCGCACATCTGCAGGGAGCAAAACATCTGGAATCTTTACTTGATAGCACATTAAAAGATCATTATCTGTGAAATTCATTTAACAACAGATCAAAATGTTTTCATTCAATAAAAAATGACGCCATTTTCCCTCTCCGTCAAGGGTCAGTGTGTATGTATACATGCTTGGATGCTGGATTATTTATATTTATATATATAAATATATAATTACTTCTCTTTGCTGTTGATTTGTCCTGAACGTTCCTCTTCATCAGTAATGTTCTCCCTCCAAATGTGGACATTCCGTCTGCATCAGGACGACGGATCCTTTTAAACATTTTTTTTTTTTTTTAATGCTGGAAGTGAGTTTGTGCTACTTTATGAGCTCACGTGGGGGATGTTAAGGAGTTTTGGGTTTGGAGCACCGGTAGAAGAATCTCCTCCTGGATCTGCTGCTGAAGGTTGAGGAAGGAGCCGGAGGTAGATGAGGTTACAGTCGCTCCTTCACTGTGGTCTCTGATGTCAGCAAAAGGTCAGCCAGGCTTTTTTTCAACCTCCCTTCGCTGTCTTCTCACCATCTCAGGGACGAGTTCAGGAGGTGGACCCGAAGGCTGAAGGTAAAGGCGAATCCTGCTTCAAGCTAATCAGAGCTCCGCGGGTTCCGAGCTCGGTGTCTCCACCCTGTTGACACCGTCAACATGCTGCCCCACAAATGCAGGGCTGATTGAAACCATCAGCTCTCCGGCGCATTTCAAGGATTCTGACAGACTTCAGGGTTAAGATGTTCTGAATTAGATTTGAATTACAACCACTAAATGCCCCTGTCAGAAGCGATTAGGGCTGACACTGCCCATGAGCAGCACAACTACTCCCGCAGCAGCGAGTTGGAACAAAGAAACGCCGGAGAAGCATCATCTCGGGGAAAGGTTACGGTCTGAAAAGGTTCCAGGGAAGCACCTCCAGCGGCGGGACATGTCCAGGGGACAGTGTCGTTAGCTACTCGGCGTCTGCAGCCATGATGACCGCAACAATGCTGCGTTCAGGTGCAGCGGCGTTAAAAACCCACTGAAAGGGGGCCTCTGCAGATGTTTAAACTCACTCTTCCTGACACAGTAATTGCCTGTGTGTGTCTGTGTATGTGTTGGGGCGGGGGGGGGGGTATCCCTAAACAACAGTCAGCGGTTGCGAAGAAAAATGAAAGGCTGATGAAATGAATTAAAATTCTTGTGTGAAAGAGTGAAAATAAACAGCGGGAGTGAAATGGCAGCAGCAGTTCACAGAGAGCAGCTCTGTGATTCCTCAGACGGAAGCCGCGGCCTCCCTTTGACCAGGTTCGGGGGGGGGGCGCACCCTCCTGACAACCCAGGTGTGACGGCCTCCACTTTTCCATCCGTTATTACTCCTTTGTTCACTCGGGGCTCAACCAGCCTTTTGTTCTTACCTAAAAACTATGTTTTGTGTTGACACCGAGGCCTGAACCTCAGACAGCTGTCAGAACTGAGGTCCAAAACAACGCTGAGCAAAACTTTTGATCCCAAACGCGAGAATTTTTCCAGTGAAGAATTTCCACAGCAGCGCCCCCTGGTGGCCAGGTGAGGGAAATGCAGAGTCGTGGCTCCTTCCAGTGGGTGTCTCGCAGTTTGTAGCCCCTCGACAGACTCCGAGGTTTCAAAAGATCAGACATTTTGCATGATGCAGGATTCTTTCGGAAAAGGAGAATTCAAGTATTCCAACTTTCTGGAGCAAAAGAGAATGTCTTCGTGAAGTGATGAAGGGAAGGATTCCAAAAACAACGCGTCACTGATAGCCTGGAGATAACGGCTTCAGCTCATTCTCCAACGCCTGAGACACACACACACACACACACACACACACACACATATACTTCTAGAGGACCATGAGGTTCCTCAGCCAGAAAAGAGCTGATTTATTTTCCACAATCCAGATAACGTTTGTGTGTGTGTGTGTGTGTATGGGCGCGGGGGTTTGTTAGCCAATATCTGGACACCGTTTGAACCAAATACATGCAGACAGCCGACGTTGGTCATGATTGGTCTTTAATCCCAACCTCAGCCGTAAATGGAGCTGAGGTGTGTGTAACAGGCGGAGGTCTGGATGGTACCAAGAGTGTGAGCGCGGTTGTTCCTGCTGGAACGGTGCTGCCAACAGCAACGTCTCAGTGTTTGTTTTAAAGGCAGAATAAACGCGCGCGCCTTCCCTCGCCTGGAGGCTCTTGCAGCCTGTTGCAGTGAGTTGGTGTTTTACGGGGACCCCATGGGAGCTCTGATGTCATCTGACCCAGAATAACCGTTCCAGCGACACCTCGTTACTGGCCGACGGCGTCCTGCGGTTGACTCTGACCTTCGGCCTCCGGAGGCTCATGACATCAGCTGCGCCTTCGCCTGAGGAAAGCAGCCGGCTGCTGCAGCAGACTGTTGCTGACCTGTGCCGTTTGGTACATGCAGCAAGTGCGAATGAGCTGAGTAAGGAACAGCCGGGCCCGGGGCTGTTGAGTAAAACAGTGACGGAGCTGTTATTACCAGGGGCGACCGATTCAACACGAGGGCTTTGCCGGTAAACATGTTTCCTCAAACACCGGAGGGGAAAATCATTGAGACATGGCTGTGTGTGTGTGTGTGTGTGTGTGTGTGTGTGTGTGTGTTTGAGTGTAGTGTGAGGCTGTTGTTGTGGGGGGCTCTCCACGTGACGGCCCCTCAATAAAGCCTCCCCACCCACCCAGGACAGCTCAGGTTGTTGAGGGGAGCCTTGATTTGGTTCATTTACCCCTCCTTAGGGGGTCTTGGAGGATGGTCATGTGACTACTCTTCCCCTCTGCTTCTGCTCAGCTGGATCAGAGGAACCCAGGCAGTCAGTGTACGGAACAGCCCGGGTTAGCTCCGGGCTAGGTGTTAGTGCTCCGACAGTAAACCAACTCAAACACAGCGGAACCTCCGGAAGAACCATCATCTTTATGATCACATGACCACCCATAAATTGTGACTTTATTTTCATCCTGCCTCTCTCTCTCTCTCTCTCTCTCTCACACACACCACACACACACACACACACACACACACACACACACGTGTCTTCTGTTCTGGCCTAAATGCTGCAGTGTTTGTCAACAGTCACCGGAAGGTGGAAATGTTTGACCGTCCGTCTAAAGGAACCTAAGCAGCCGGCGACCTTTGACATCTGGACCTGACTGGTGGAGGACTGTGGAGGCTGAAGATGTTGTGAACTTGGATGTCTCCAGATGGTTCTGCTGATCTCGGCAGCGACATGGATCCGGCCACAGAATCTCCTCCCGCGGAGAAACCGCAGCCGTCCACACGGAGCTGTTGTGATGTGCTAACGCGCTGCAGCTGTGAGCATGAAATCAGGACTTAGCCTAATTAGCCACTTTGAAGCAGCGCTCTAATCCCCAGATCTTTGACGGAACACCCGAGGATCTGCTGCTGCTTACCGATAATCTGATCTCCAAGGCTCTTCTCTCATTTGTTGTTTTTTCTTGACGACCGCGCCGTCTTGGGCACCAAGATGGTTCCCGGGTTCCATTGCGATCGTGTGTTCCAGAGCCAGACTTAAATGCCACGGTGCAGAACTCCCCAGTCCTATTTGCAGGAGGGAGCCGATCTGACACGTGCACGTGCACCAGGGCAGGTCTAATATTACAGCGTTATTAGTGTGGCTTCTGCAAATACCCCTGAGAGGCCCCAGAAGGCTCCAGCATGGACTTGATTTGCGGCGGAATATTAGCGTGAGGCCCAGACACAGAAGGCTGCGTGCTCATATCGCTTGGCGTGCACGTGAATATTTGTAATAGAAATGACCTTATGGAAAGTAAAGTGCCCCAAAGATCCATTAGGAATATTTTTGATCACCTGCTCAATCTGGGAGAAGAAGGGTTCCCTTTGGTGGGACTGCTGGACCCTGATTAGCAGTCGGCCATGTTAGCACGTTGTGGCTATTACACGCTATCTTTAGGTACCAAATTATTTACCAGACTCACTGTTACACAGTCATTCTGCAGAATGACAGCTGACTCTCACTGTACGCTGACGTTTACCCATTTTCTCTGCTCACCAAAGCTACCACCAACTCTCTTGGTACAGGCCTTTTTTGGTTGCCTGGACAATATTTCAACATCCGGCACGTTCTTCCCCTGCTTCCTCTACAGACGGTGACGCTATAGAAGTCTGCTTGATTTAAGACAGTGCCCGGGTGTGAATTTTTTCAGTCTTGACTCCAGCAGAAGGCACCTGCTGGCGTATTCGTGTCAAAAAGTGAGCCAGAGGTTGTCTTTTTCCCAAATAATGTCGCCCGAAATTGATTGATGAAAAATGCATTCAAGCAGAATCACGAGAATAAAAGGGAAGCAAAAAGCAAAAATATGGTGCCTAAAATAAAGAACAAAACAGCCAAGTGGGGCAGTAGTCACCGTCGCCTGCTTCCGGTCTCCAGATACGCCCCCGGAACGCTCAGCCGAGACTACCGCACCTCTCCGGACTTGGGATGGTGCAATTTGACACACACATAATGTATTCCTTTGTTAGTAGACCCTTCCGTCTAGAATTTGTTCTGTAGCTCGCAAGGTTCGCTGTCGATGACCTAATAACTAATCATGTTCTTAAACAATACACACTAGCACATGTTCTAATCTAATCAAATTGTATTTGTATACACCTTTGCATACATAAAATGCAACACAACGTGCTTTACATGTTAAAAGCAGATAAAAACGAAGACACGGCACGCACCAAAAAACCCACTCCCACGCACCCATACGCACACAGACACACACGCATACACATTTAGTCAATAGTTAAAAAAGCAAAAGCTTGTTGTTCATATTACATTTTGTTTACGCGAGATAAAGACATGAGAAATCATCCACTGATCATATGAGTTAGAAACAAGCTAAAACTTATCATTACACACACATGCACACACATTTGGCCTACGTCATTAGCCGATTCAATTTTTTGCTTAGGCAACTTAAGGTTTTGAATGTGACAAAGAATTTTGTCCCCTTCATTTCCAAGGTGAACACCTTGGAATGCCCCAGTAGGAAATAGAGGAAGAGAGAAGAAGCTTCACTGCTTAGCCTGCGGCTCCCACGACCCAACCGCGGATGAGCAAGAGAAAATGGATGGATGGCTGGATGGATGGATAGACTGCCCTTTGGTCCTTTGGTTTACTCTGGTTTGATTAGGAGACATGGTGTCCATCCCAGTCAACCAGGCTTGTGTTTTTATTTTCTCTGGAGTTATTTGGCTAAAGTTGTTGAAGCACCGAGGTCCAAACATCTTTTATTCTGGAGCAGAGACTCATTCATTCATCCATTCATCTTCCTACCCGCTTCATACCCTGTGGTATCGCGGGCGTCTGCTGGTGCCTATGTCCAGATA
The DNA here is from genome assembly GCA_000180735.1 of Tetraodon nigroviridis. Classification (NCBI taxonomy): domain Eukaryota; kingdom Metazoa; phylum Chordata; class Actinopteri; order Tetraodontiformes; family Tetraodontidae; genus Tetraodon; species Tetraodon nigroviridis. The sequence continues at coordinate 29,383 of CAAE01011600.1, read as the reverse complement.
CACCCTGGACAGGTCTCCAGTCTGTCGCAGGGCAACATTCAACATTTTATTTTTTATTTTGCTAGTGGATGGAGAAACAGAAAAGCGGAGCTGTTACTCTTTTTTTTTTTTTGCCAGATTAACAAGTTGAGGTATTCTAACTATGTACAGTGTCTTTGTGTGTCAAACAAATTAAGGTAATAATAATATCTTCCACGATCTTTAGTTTACATGTAAATTTCACATATTCAACCTAACCCTCCACTTAAAACGAATGAGGTATTTTATAAATTTTTTGTATTTGAATGTAGGAATTTTTAATCGTACAATTTAGCAGACGATAATTTATGGAATGGAATTTCTGCAAGTGAGCAAAGAAGCTCCTAAAACCAACACAGATGAGCTATTGAAGCAGCCAGATTCTGGCAGACAGGCAGACAGGCAGACAGTTTATCAGTCAACCGTGTGTGAACATAAAGGGAGCGTTGGTAGAAATGGTGTGTGATCAGAAGAAAATGACAACATGTTTGGATATATTATGATCTGAGAAATAACTATTTTCCAACTGATGACTGAAGTCACACACGCGCCCGCGCGCACACAGACAAAGAGAGCGAGCGGGCGGGCGAGCGAGCTCTGATAGTCTGTTTTTCTTTCCATCCAGCACCTTAATATCAGGCTCTCAGCCTTTCATTCAGCCCGGCTCCATCACAGTTAAAGGGTGTGTGATTGAGTCCCCCACCGATATCATCTTTGTCATTTGGGTTAAATCAAAGAGACGTGGTGTCCGGCCTAACCGGTGCTCATTATGCTCGTGGCGGGAGCGCGGGCAGCAATTTACCTGTGCAGACGCGACGATGCTGAGTGGAAATAGGCCGAGCCGGAGCTGAAATGATGTTTTTAATTACGGAGCAGCTCTCCCACAGCTGACATGTTCCCTCAGCGGCCAAACCTCATTTCAATATTCGCCTCTCATCAGGCAGACCCGGGCGGGTGGGGGGGGTTGGGGGCCAGGCGGCGCACCATCACAGCGGCCGTCCGCGCAAACAAACAGCGGAGGTCAGCGGTCGTCGAGGCAGCCGTTGATTATCTGGTTAAGCGGATGCCATCAGCTCATCTTTGGCCGCTAACTCTGTAAGGCTTCAATCAGCTGCTGGATTCCACGTCTGCCCAGGGCAACGCTTCAAAAGGAACCCAGGAGACAGGCAGAAAACAGGTGGAACGCAGAAAACAACATTAAAAAGTGAAAAGAAGTCAGAGCGGTGGAAACCAGTCAGGTCAGACCGATGAGCAGCTTCGCATGAGCTGTTGGGGTGAGAGCAGAGTCTCGCAGAGGACTGGTCCATGTTTAAGGTGACACTTCCCTCATTCTGCTGATGGTAGCAGCACCCAGAGATGTACACACACACACACACACACACTCAACACCCGTGCACACTAGCACACCAAGCTCAGGTTAGGGTAGATGGGGTCTCCAAATCTTTAGTGGCATCCTAAGATGGACCTATTCTGGAGGACTCGGGTCTCCCATGGCGAGGCAGATCGTGTTCTCGGTCCTCTCCAACAGTCAGGATCATGTCTTCAGGTTCTCTCACCTAGTTGGGCTCATGTCCTCGGTCCTCTCCACCAGTCAAGCCCATTTCCTTGGTCCTCTCTTTATCAGTTGGACTCGTGTCCCCAGGTCCTCTTCACCAGTCGGGACTGTCTCCTCTATACTAACAGTTGGGCTGGTGTACTTGGTCCTCTCCATCAGTTGGGATCGTGTCCTCGGTCCTCTCAACACTTGGGCTCGTTTGTGTTTTGATGATGTTAACCCTTCTTGACCTTTGACCTCTGTTTAACCTGCACATCCTAATTTACTAGTTTTATTGAGTATGAATTGTCTTATTTAGCTCTTTAAATATCAGAACTGTAAATAAAACATCAGCAGAAGCACCAACCAGATGGTAGTTGGTAGTTTTCACTTGTTCTAGTTTGTTTCGGACTGTAAGCTGGTATCACATTGGTTTGGGCTCTATGGTGGCTCGGCTGTGTGTACCTTTCCAGCCATTTTCAAGAGAAGTTTCTGCTAAATGCACACTGGACTCATGGCCTTTTCAGAGAACTGATCACTGATAGCGGCGACTTTCTGCAACGATATTGCACCTCTGGATTTGCACCATTTTCTGCGGCTCTGAGATGGGTGGCCAGCACTGGGGGGTGTCACCCAACTAGGTGCTTGCTGACAACCACAGAGCGAGCGCGTGCTCATGCAGTGGTAGGAGGTGCCTTCTCTGATAGACTCTAACTGGTTTTATCATGGAGCTCAGACTGGAGCAGCTGATGGTGGTGGTCCTCTGGTGGCAGTCATCCAGTCAGGGACCAAATCAGAACCAAATTTGTTTAAACGTGACTGTTTTGGCTGCTAAAGAGCCGTTTCAGCAGCCGTGTCGGGATCACGTGTTTTTCTGCAGCATTGCAGAGATACGACATCCACTTCAGAGTGGTCACATTCTGGGAGAGACCAACGCTAACGCTAACAACAGGACGTCGACCCGCCATCCGCTTTCCACTCGCTGCTTTATTTTCACGTTCTCTGCACAACTTTAAATCAAAATAAACATATCACCAGCCAGTTCAGATCAATTTCATGCGTCCAAAACATGTATAACCCCCTTAAATCACTAAAAAAAACACAGCTACGCGTGATCTTTGTGCAAAACGGTGCGACAGCACAACCTGCTGGTCAGGTCGAACATGAGCACTCAGATAAAAGCTGCTGTTTTATGACTCCGTAAACCACACACACACACACACACACACACACAACACAAGGCCTCAAGTCTCATATTTTTTCATGGCCTCTTTTGTTTGTACAGCGCAAGGGGAAAAAAATGGCTGTTGAACCCGTGTCGGTCTGCACATCATCAGAACAGTCACTAAGTCTTCATTAGGGCTGCTCAATGGAAGCAGAGCCCCCCACTCCCACTCCCACTCCCACTTCCCCCCACCTTTGCAACCAACTTTATCACGGTCACGTGTTTAGGGAACAAGCTCCCGGCACTCATTTGGAAAAAAAGAAGAAGAATAAAACGGGCTGTGGCACATCCGTTGTTTTCTGGCGTGACAAACTCATTTTTGCGTGCGAGTCTCTGTGTGTGTGTGTGGTGTCGGTGTCAACAACACTGTGGGTAATTGCTTGTAAGTGTGTGTGTGTGACAGCTCTTCATTGTTAATGGAACTGTTTATTTCCTCCGTAGACGCTGCAGATGAACCCATTTATCCAGTGATTATTGTTCAGCACCAGGATTTGCGTTTGGGACTGTTTAATTCTTAAAGCAGTGTGTCACCAGTCAGCCGCCGTGGCCCCGTTAGAGGGGCCACGGGGGGTGTTAAAATAGCGGCATTGACGAGCTGACTGGAAGCTGAATCTCTCGTTTGGTCTCTCAGGCCCCAGAACTGCAGCCCCTGGAACCTTCAGGTCCTGGAGCCAATATAGCTGGTGCCGCTGACGAAGCTCAGGGCCCGGCTGAAAGAGGGAAGGCAGCTCTGAACCTGTCAGGAGCATCAGCCATCAAAAACAAAGGGCAGCAAAGAGACTGCGCTTCCTGGTAGCTAGTCAGGGCTTATCATGCCACCACAGAGGGGACAGTATGGCGGGGGGCAGCTGGACCGACCCCATGACCACATTAGCACCATTAGCATAGCTAGTTAGCACAGGCTGGAGAGCAAAGATACAAACACAGCAGTGAGGAGACCCACAACTTAGCAAGTACAAACACACACATGCAATGAACACACACATGTGCACACACACGCACAGACACACATGCATGAACACAGACCAGCTCACAAACACACACCCTCCCACACACAAACACGCACACTTACACACACACCTACACCCATCCCTCCCAACACACACAGAAATGATGCAGTGATTAACCAGTGATCAGGTCAATGGAACCAACCCAGTTTTATCAATTCGATCGGAGGGTCACAGTTGACCCCCTCTAAACCTTTGACCTCTGACCTGGGTAACCCTAGAAAAACCCTCTTAGGGAACAAAAGAAAGCTGAAGCAAGACTAGTGGGACAGATAGACCATCAGAGATGGAGGGGTTACTGCATCAGAAGAGGACCAGTGGTCCTTGGGTCCATGAAGAGACACTGAGGACCAGGTCTCTGCTACCCCCCCTCGTCACCCCCGCAAGGCCACATGGGTTGACAAGGTGTTCCTGAACGTGTGGCTGTTGTTCATTACATCTTCGAGGCTCCTGAGGTTGGTTTTCAAGAAGTCCTGTAGAAGAACAGCTCATTTGAGATGTTCCCATCAGGTTTAAGATCACATCACACAGAAAGAGCACTCGTTAGAATCACAGAAGACCTCGGAGCCCCTTGAGGGTTGACTAAAGAGGTCACGTGACTTCTTGAAAACCTGAGGAGCAAAGATGGAAGATAGCAAGCAAAGCTGCGTTCCTACAGTTGTCCACACGGTGGCGACAAACTCCAGCAACGGCTCCTTGTAGAAACCGGTCCCCCCCTCTGTGAAACGACCCTGCATTTCAAGCTGTTATTCCACATTATTCACATTTTCACGCTCAAAAGGGCAGAACAAAGACACTGAGCTTAGTGAACAACATACCATTTATTTTATTGTAGTTATGCTGGGCTACAAAAAAATAAAATTAAAAAAAAAAAAACAGAAAAAGGTGACCCAATAAGGTGCAGACTGCAAACCACTGCAGATCGGTATGAATGAGTTCCATTGAGCTGAAACATCCCTTTAACATCTGCTGCGGGTGTCCCGTGACCTCGGCGGTGACCTCTGCTCTGCTGGTGTTGCGCCGTTTTGCTGGCTGTTGCGCCGGAAAAAGCTGCTGCGCTCTTCATGAAAAGGCCCATTTTTTTCCTGCCATTCGCATGTTCCCACAGCTAAACCAGCAGTCCAGGCCGGGCAGGGAGTGATTCATCTGCTGCGCTCACACGTGCCTGCAGCAAGCAAGCGCTCGGGTTTCAGAAACCGGGGAGCTAACGCAGAGCCCTCCGTGGATCCAGCCGATCACTCTGGAGGAGACCGTCAGACAGTTGGTTTTACAGTGTAATTGTCATGATGGGGGTGGGGGGGGGGGGGTACCACGGGTGACCTTTCACCTGCTGACGGACCACTAACAAGCCATGGTTGCCCCCGGCGTCGGACAGATGAGGTATTAGGGTGTGAATGGGTCGTTCAGATCCAAATGAACTCCTATACTGCTGTCAGCAACTGTCCGCCAACACCATGCTAATGCTAACGCTAGTCTGCCAATGACGGGGGGGCCGCCACAGAACACGAACTCCCTGAAAACCCCCCACCCAACAGCCTGCGACACCGTCCCGAACTCCCACCACGAGTGCAACAGCAGGATCAAACGGCTCCTGTGTGAATATGGCCCAAAGATACAGCAGCAAAGCCCAAAGGTTAGCCATCGCGGCGCGGAACGTTCATCCGTTTGCTCGTTTTCCGCTCCCTTTCGCTCTGACATGAGGTAAAATATGGTGCCCAAGTGCAATGCTCATTTGTGCTACATGTACAAAAGTAAAAGTCAAAATTAAAAAAAAGAAAAAAAAAAAAAGAGTACAAGCAAAGACATTCGTCGCCCCACCAACACCCTCCGAGGTTAAAAGAGCGCTTTGACTTTGATGGCGCTGTGGCCAACAACCAGGAAAGTGGGCGTGGCTTGGAGGCATTCACATTCATGTTCCCTCCATCCCTCTGCCCCTCCCTCCGTCCCCAGGTCAGAAAAGCAGACTCTGCCATCAGGAACAGCAGGTGGCCCTCAGAAGTAGCTCCGCCCCCCCCAGGTCCACACCATCACAGGGGGGAACCTGGACCAGGCGCCACCTAGTGGACCACCCAGAGATTCGCGTGGTGGTGGGAGGACTGGTCCCCCTGAGCTGGGAGCACTGGTGGGCGGGGTCAAAACAGGAAGAGCGCCACCCGCCGACTCCTCGCTAGCGCGGCTACGTTTGCTGAAAAGGGAAGGATGCGTTCCGACGAAAGTCAAATCATGGCTGCCCACAAAGAAAAAAATAAAAAAGGAGAAAATCAATACATCGACTTCAAATATGGAGGACAGGAAAGCGTACAGAAAAAAAACAAAAAAACGGGATAACCAACTCGAGTCAGGACGTTTAAAACTAAAAAGGGAGAGAAAAACAAAAACAGTTCAAATGAAGAGGTATTATGACAACAGTGCAAAAAAGATGAGAAATTCAAGCTTAATGCAAAATATAGCACCAAAAAAAAAAGAAAGCATGCAATTAAATGAGGTATTTTAAGTGAAAACGGGGCAAATTGGTGAAAAAAAAAAATATATTCCAGGGGAGTTTAAAAGACCGCTCCGCTCAGGTGTGGGAACCTGCTGCAGCGTCCCGGCCGAGCGAGCTTTGGGTGGACACCGGACGTGAGCAACTCTGAAGCCTCCCATCCCTCCATCCCACAGGTTCCAGCCCACCAAACCGCCGGGCTCTGGGCCGGCAGAATATTTCTGGGAGCGTTTCCAATCCCTCCTTCTTCGCACGGAGGTTACGGGAACATGCAAGCTGGGGAGCTTCAAAAACCGCTAAATTACAGTAACTGGGAATGTTGGATTCCTATGGGGAAGGGGGGGGTAGGGAAGCGTGAAAGGGCGGCTTGCCATTTTTGGCGTCGATGTGGCCGCAGGAGGAGTAACAGATCCGATTGGAAACAAGTGCAAAACTGATTAAGAATAGCATCTAAAAAGGACTTTAGCCTTCTTTTAGCCTAACGCACATCCATGATGGAGCTATTTACAGTCTATCGTGGATCAGCCCCCAGGTGGAGGTTAACGTGAATCCAGGGGAACACACACACTCACACACAGGCACACACACACACACACACACTGAGACGTGACCTTTTTTAAAACCGCATTAACGTTAATAAAGCATTCGGGATTACACAAAGCAGGAAAGGAAAGATTGTGTTTGCGCAAAAAAAAGAAAAAGAAAACAGAACCAAAGGGGTGAAGGGCTATCTAGGAGATCCGTGTAGGTCTTCTCCTCCTGGCGGCGCCACCAGCCTGGAGGCCGCGCTCAGCTGGTCTGGACCTGAGGTTGATTGGCTTTGAGGCTGCGCAGAGCGCGGCGCGCCGCGGCGGACTTGGCGATGCGGTAGCTGCGGCCCACTCCTTTGAACTTGCCCTTGCCCACGACCTCCACCGTCACCCGGACCTTCCCGTCGTAGGTCCTTTCGGCGGGGCTGCGCGGACATGGACAACAAACAGGTTTGTTGTCAAAAACAAAACAAAACAAAACAAAACAAAACAAAGCAAAACAACCCTCCGACCCCGCTGCGGTGGCCTGCTGTAGCTTAGCCGCGGGCGCCGTGCAGCCTCGTACCTGAACTTGGCTGTCTCTGGCTCCATCTCCAGCAGCTCCCTCACGGGCGAGCGTGGCACATTGGCAGAGAATTTCTCTGTGATGAGGAGGGAAGAGGAAAAAGCTCATTCCCTCCATCCTCCCTCATCACCATCACCAGGACGAAGAGCTCACCTATGAGTGGCCTCATCATGGGGTAGTAGACCTGCCACACTGTTTCCAGAGACATCCCGCTGTCCATGTAGATGGCTCCTGCCAGCGACTCAAAGATGTCTCCCATGGCCTTTGGCACCTCGATGTCTTCCTCCTTTTCCTCATCTTCTTCAGAGCGACGAAGCTGAGAAAAGCCACAAGCAGTGTGTTTCAGAGTGGGCCGTTTCAAGCTCGTTTCTCTTCCGTCGGCTGCTCAGCCGCTGACACCTGAGTGAAAATCTGCAGGAGGCGTGGATCGCAAAGAATTTACCATTTTGCTGCTGCGGCAAGCTAAGCTAACAGTAATTAGCAGAAATCAGCGCGATCCACTATTGAACACAGAGTGAGGTCTGCTAACTAACCACTATATTTATAGCTCTGTGGGAAGACTGATTCAAAACGTGGCGGCTAATCTGCCCGCTAGCACGTTCCCCCAACTCAGCTAAGCGTTTACCTAAGGTATTTATCATAAAAATCCACAGAAAACAAAGGGCTGGAGTAAGTTTGTTAAAGTTTAGTTAACTCCGTATCTGATATTATTTTGAGCAAGTTCAACAGAAAAAGAACATTCTTTTCACTAAAGCTGTGACACCAGGGAACATGCTTTTTGCCGTACTAGAATAAAAATGTAATTGCCCATCCAGCACAGTAGATGGCAGTGGCGCCCTCATTGTCAGTGTGTGCAAAGAGCATTAGCTCTATGGTGGTGTTGCACCGAGTATGCTCACACACTGCACAGAGCGGGGGATGAAGTGTAACAAACAAACCCACAAGAGACACCATGAAAAAATATTTAACAGGGATTAAAATAAAAATAAAATAAAATAAAGGCAGACAGAGAGGGAGACAATAAGACAAAAGTCACACGTAAGTTAAGACGAGGAAATATGTTGAAGGTTATGTAGCGCTTAGTTTCACTCTGACAACGCTGGGAGACGAGGAATAACCGGCGTGTTCAAAAATGTTGGCAGCGGACAGCATGAAGCCAGATAGATTAAGGTGTCACTTGAAGACATTAGAAGAGTTTTTCCGCAAAAATGTTCCGAGTAATGCCAACAATTGTCCCGCTTAGTGAATACTAATTTTGTGATTCTTTGTTGTGTTGATCTATATTTCTTTTTTTTTAAATGTAAATAAGGATAAAGTGTTATAACAAAAAATATGTGGGGTCAGAACAAAAAATAATTTAAAAAGCACTAGATTACTTGAATAATTGTGTAACTGGTAATGCTCGATTACTGAAATAATAGATGGCTGCAGGCCTGCTTCTATTAGCACATCACCGATGTCCCAGTGTTGTTCCAGGAACCAGCAGCCGTGGGGGGCCACCACAGCTTACCTCCGAATCCATTCCCTGCATCTCGTTCTTCTCCAGCTGAAACTGCACAAAGTCGTCGATGACGTGGAAAAGCTCCGGCGAGATGGCCTTGAAGTATTTGTGGTAGTCGTACTTGACGGCCAGCGAGGCGAAAATGGTGTTGTTGACGAGGGCCGAGCGCAGGTCGGTCAGCACGCCGGGGGAGTGCTGCCGCGGGTCTTCGTAAAGGTGCTTGGTTATGAGGTAGTCTAGAATTGCATCGCCGAGGAACTCGAGCCGCTGGTAACAATCTGGAGACGACCGGGGAAGCAGAAGAAAGGGAGAGCAGATGGAGGTTAGGCTCACCTTCTCCCCATTTCGGGACAGTTCTAGATCCATCTTGGGTGCTCCCGGAGCGTTCGCTGACCTGTGATGGTGTTGTAATGGTAGGAGGCGTGGGTGAACGCCTGCAGCAGGTAGGCCTTGTTCTGGAAGGTGTAGCTGATCTTTCTTTCGAAGTTCTCGAAGCCGGAGATGAGGTGGTTGAGCGTGTGCTCGGCGTCGGGGTGGTCCAGCATGCAGCGGGGTGGGATCTTCAGCCAGCCGTAGCACAGATCGCTGGCGGCGGTCCGACCGCTCTGCGCCGCTCCCGCCGCAGCCCCCTGCTCCAACGGCAACACCTAGGAGCAGGGGGTGACATTTTAGTTTGTAAAAAGCCATTACCGTGTTTTCTAGACTACAAGTCCAGGTGCAAATATACAGCTGGATACAGAAAAGAACAGGAGGAGGTTCTTCCTCTAACTCTGGCGCTGGTGGAGCTGTTTAGAAGTGACACTGAGGACGAAGAATTCACTGGATTTTACTGATTTGAAGTGAGATTAAGAGTTTGTAAGCAGGTTTTCGAAGCTATGGTTATCTGAATAATTGTTAATATGCAACATTACCGTAACAGACACATATTTAGTTCATTTTCAGTGCTTCGTGCAGCGGAATAACCATCAATGTGGTACATTACCATACTGTACACCTATTCAGCCTGTTTTCCATTCTGGTAGTATTATTATAACTTGCCTTTTAAAGTAAAACGTCTGTTCTGGATCTGAGATTTTGTAAGATCAATTTCCCCCCCAAAAAATGCAACGTATGACCCCAGGACCCACCCCCTCCTGTGACCTTTCCCGAAAAAAAGCTTTGTTTTCAGTGGCATATTGCTAATGTCCCTGTGCGCTTTTACCTTTTACTAGCACGGGTTCCTCAAACACTAGGGTGTGGCTCACCTTGAGACCCAGCGAACAGAGGAACATCTGGGCGGCTCTCTCTCCACAGCTAGTCAGGTAGCATCCCAACAGGGCCTCCACGCAGTCGGCTATGCTCTTGTCAGCGATGCACTGCTCGGTGTGCAGGTCGTAAGAGATGGTCTGCTTGCCCAGCTCAACCCCCAGATTCTCCTCCGACGGGTTCCAGAAGCCCACCACAAAGTCCTCCTCCTCCCCAGCCTTGCTGGGGTCCAGGTAGCACATGGCGTCCCAGGAGCTGTAGTCAAACTCCTCTGCCGACACTGGTCCGCCGGACCCCGGCTCCGACTGGTAGGCGGCTGTCTGAGGGTGCGGGCTCTTCTTGTTAGCCTTCCACTCGTAAGACGACTCCACGAACGGGGAGGACCCCGGGGACGGGCCCAGGTGGGGAGGGAAGGCACTCAGAGAGATCTTCTTACCAAACGCGCCAGATCCCAACAGCATGTTGTCAATGAACTTGATGTGCTCTTTGTAATACTCCAGATCTTCTTCCATGTTGACGTCATCTTTGGGCTCGTCCTTGAGCATCAGCTCGTCATCCAATTCCTCCACCTCCTCCTCATCTTCCTCCTCCTCCTCATCCTCGTTGTAGTCATTTCCTGACTGCCCATTGGACAGAAGCTCCTCCTTGGCCTAAATGAAGGAGACAAGGTTGTTAGCACGAAGTGGTGGAAATCAGGATACATTTGTGTCTGAAGGGTCAGAGGTTCGAGTCCTGTACGGCCTGCCACATTGGGGCTGCCATACACTGTGGAAATATTCCCCTTACCCCTGCCACAAATTTACCGTGCACGTAAGACAGAGCATTACTATAGTGACACAAGCTAAGACTTGTGAGATGCCTACTACCCACACCACAGTGGGCAGAGCGGGAGGCACCAATTTCTCCAATTTCTGCGTAAATACCTCAGTCTGTTTGCACGCATGTGTGAATGTATGTGCGCATCTGCTATTTTTGTGAGATGAAATACAAGAGGAAATACCTAAAGGTCCACATCTAATTTCAGATCTAACCTCCCAAATAAGAACTGGAAGTGAACTAAAAATTGTGCTTGATGGACTCTTGAAGAGAGAGAAAATCTTGATTAAAAAATTTAATGAGAAAATATCTTGAAGAGCCTGTAAATTAGTAATTAATTAAGCTCCAAATGATTTTTGGTCTGACCTCCTTGAGAGAACACGTTAGCAGGCTGGGGTGTGAACCTTTTTCCAACCAATTAAGCTGACAACACTCTTTTTTTGGCTTTCGGAGAAATGATTGTGAAGACTCTGAAGGCCGGATTAAATAGTTCATTGGGCCACATGTGGCCCCCGGGCCTTAGTTTGCCCACCTCTGAATTAAATAGATAAACAAAATAAATAAAACAAACCAAAACAGATCAAAAGACAACGTGGAGCCACTCAACTTTAGATGACAAACAGATGACACACACACACACACACACACAGAGCCAGTTAACGGGTCTAACCTCTGCACAGTCCGGTTTGTCAGTGTTGCTCTTATCTTGGTTGACTACGTAGCCTGGGGGAAGCCAATTCACTGGGGGGTCAAAGATGGACACCACCATCCTGCTGGGAAGCCCTTTCTTCTTCCCCAGGCGGTACAGGTTGCAGTTGCTTACCTGTCGAGAATGTGCAAATACAGGTGAGCTTAAACATCAGAGCGGGTGCTTCTGAACCGGCATCATTAGCAGAGTACTCAAACCATCAGAGATATTGACAGGATGTAAAACAAAAACTAAAAGAGGGAAAACGTAGTTGGTGAGCATCAGATGAAGCCTTTGCTAAGATATTCGTGCTGTGACCCACAGAATAGCCCTTCAACTGCATGTGCGAATACACTCGCGATGAGTCAGCTCACCTTCTTGCTGCGCATATAGCTGAGACGTCCTTCATGGGCGTCCGGGTAGGTACAGAACAGGTACGTGGTGATGGCGTGTTTAAGAAATGAGTCCCCGAGCATCTCCAGCCGCTCCAGGTTAAATCCGTCGCTGGCGTTTGACAGGGTTAAGGCCTGCAGGATGAGGCCTGGGTTGGGCCCCAAGCTTCTGTCTCCAGCCTTGGACCGGTGTTTGGGGACGCTGCGTAGATCCGAACAAGGTGCAGTGAGAACACTGTCAGCAGTGGCTTCCCAAGTGCAGACTGAGGTAGCTTTATCGTTGTGGTCCAAGGTCCTCCCAGTTGCACATTCGTTACTTGGTAGTCGAGGACTGGAACTGTGCTCCTGCGAGCTGTAAGAAGGCTGCATGCAAACTGAGGTAGCGCTTTGTGTGGATTCTGGGCTCTGCGGTACAGGTGTGCTGGACTTGGAGATTTGGCAACTCTCATATTGGTGAAGGTGCTCGTCTTTGTGGCCGCCACCGCCATCACAGTCTAATTGGGCAGTGCCGTTGATCAAGTTCATCATGCACGTAGCTTCTGCGGGCTCGCAGGAGGATTGGTGGCAGCCGGGATGTGTTGGGGAACTGGAGTTGAGGGACCGAGCTGCTTGGGGTTTGTCATCGGCATCCTTGCTGCCGGGTTCAGGTGAGGACATGAACGTTTTACCGTCAATGGATCTCTTCCAGCCAAAGTCGAGGTTTGGATATCTGAAACGCAAAAAGAGACGGGAAAATGTGAACTGGAGACCATCCATCCATCCATCTATCTATTTTCTATACCTGTTTTAGACAAACAGGGGTGGGGAACACCCCGGATAAGACACCAGCCTATCGCAGGGCAGACTGGAGACCAATTAATAACAACAATCATAGAAAATCGACAATGAATTTTCATTAAAGTGAAAACACACCTCTGAATAAAGAGCCAAACTTCACCTATGAAAAGGTAAACTGATAGAGAGGGAGGGGGTTGGGGGGCAAGGGGAGGGTGATGGTAATAGAAAGCAAGAAGGAAATAAAGTATCCATCGTCCTGCAACTGTAGTTGGTCATAGATCAAGTCACCGGGGTAAAACTACACCAGCAATGGCTGAGGGATCACTTCTCTTCACTACAAAGGTCTGGTGACAACACCTGGGCAGACTGTACACCAAGAAAAAAGACCCCCCCCTCCCCAACGCCTCCAACGCGCATCTGTTCATGCATTGATTACAGGGTTCCCACACTGTTCATGGTCAAATTCAAGCACTTTTCAAGCCTTCTAAGGGTCAGTTTCTACTTTTTCCCAGCACTTTGTTACCGGTAAGTTAAAAATTTACAAGCAAAAGGAAATCCACTTGGCCTTCTAGGGCCTTAGTCATTTTTCAAGCACTAACTAAAAATCAAGCACTTTTTCAAACACAACATTGAAATTCACGCTTTTTAAGGACTTCAAGCACTCGTAGGAACCCTGTGAGTGTTTTAGGCAGCAGTTACCTGAAGTCTGGCGGTAGGGTTCGAGCTCCCACTCCAGCTTCAGTGGCCGTCTGAGCTCGGAGCTCCTCGGCGGTCAGCAGGCAGTGGAGACGGTACAGGATGCTGGGCAGACAAACAGCTTTCCTCCACAGGGAGGCAGGGATGGGGTGGATGGCGCAGAGTTCTGGAACCAAAATCTGACCCAAAACCGCACGAGTAATTTTTCAAAATCTTTTTCACTTACACCATTTTACAGCGTCGACAGATCTTCAAGCTGAGAAGGAGTCACACAGCTACCTGTTTGTTTTGCAGACTTTCCCACTTCGCCTTCCTTTTTTCTGCACTGCTGAGGGGCAAGGCTTTGCCCTTCTGGTTCAAGTGTCGAGGGGTTAGCAGGTTCAACCTAAGAACAAATCGCAAACGCTGGGTTAGTCCCTCGATCGGTGGGACCGTGGTCTTTTATCTGAGAGGAACTCGTCCAGCGACATAACTGGCTTTTCTTTCAAAGTGTCTCAGGTCCTTGAGCCCGTTCGTAGTACTGTGTCATGGCAGGAACCATGGAAAGATCCACCACAGTGTGCTAGAGAGCAGGGGCCTTCAGTTAGTTAACCTCAGGTTCTACAATATCCATGGCTAATTTCTTCTGCCAAAAGTACCAGTCAATGTTTAAGACGGGCAAGAACCACAAAAAAATGTGGGGGCCTCACTATCACAGAGATCATTGCTCTGTGGGGTCCACACCATCATAGATCAGGGCCTTGTGGGGGCTACACCATCACAGAAATCAGAGCCCTGCCATCACAAAGGTCAGGGACCTGTGGGGGGCACACCATTGCAGAGACCAGGGCCCTTTGGGGGCCAAGCCATCACAATAAATAGAGCCCTGTGCCTCCTTATTGGTCTGCTCTAAAGCCCTTTGGTGAACAAACGACCTCCCGCTGCAGCCAGACCTTCAGATTTGGACTCACCAGTCAGAGCAGCTGCGGCCATTTTTCTATTTCTGTCTTTTCAAAGGGAAATTAGCTTAATTTGTTTCCTCAGCTGTACACTTGGCTATAATCCTGCAAATTCCCTGACCTACAAATGTCCTTATAGCAAAAGATGCTGGTTTAAGCAAAAATGTAAAAGCAAATATGTTATTTACATTTTTCTTTTGTCTGCTCATTTTGTAGTTTGGATTTTTAAATGTATACTTATTTTGCAGCATTTTTCATACCAGCCTAAAGCTTTTGCAGGGTACTCTTCCATGGTATTAGATAATTTATCCAACATGAATCAAAGCAGTAATAATAGCGACAGACTTATAAGACCATGGTTCTAAAACATTTTCCTAAATCAAGTTACCAATCTGCCTCTACGCTCCTAGAAAAACAAACACAGGGCAATTTTTACAAGAAATCTAAAACAAATTCACTTCAATCCTACAACGCTGAGCCTTAATGACAATCAGGCAGAGCAGAAACAGGCAAAGTCTCAAATTAAGCAGTTAAAGAAATAAGGGCCAAGAACCACATTATCTGCTTCTATCTACTTCATTTCCTTGAGCTCCAAGCATCTGACCTGGAAGAGGTGTGGTCCACATCTAGTAGTGGTTGGTTCAGGTTGGTGAGGTCCAGGTTGTACTTGGTTTTGTAGTACTCGGCAAACGTCTCGTATTCCGGGGAGGGAAACTTGCTGAGCGGCGTCAGGTCTGTGTACACGTCCGCAACATAGAAGCGATGAGGCTGGTCAAAGTTGCGGTACCTGGGGGAGGGGGGAGAAAGCGCCAGTTTAGGCTGTGGCCTCCTGTGTAAAGACTGAGCCAGGAGCAGCTGCTGTACCTTGGAATGATGACAGCATCTTGGTAGTCCTCCAGCTTGAAGCTGAAGGGGTTCTGCTTGGTGTACTGTGTGGTCGGAATGCCGGTACGCGCCTCAGACTTCTCAATGTCCTCCATGAACTTAAAGTCCATGTCCAGTGTGTTTGAATTCCCAACTGATAGGGAAATAGAGATCAGAGAGCGCTGTAGAACTAGGAGAGGCTTGCCAAGACTCTTAATCGATTCGTTCCACTCACCAACGTTTAGTGGTAAAACACAATACGCCGAATCAGCCTGTGAGGGCTTGAACTCCAGCGCAGGTTTCTCCAGCCGCAGGATGTGAGAGAAAATGTAATGGTGCAGGCGAGTGATGAGGTCGAGCTGTGCGGCGGTGAGCGAGAAGCCGGATTTCTGCAGCTCGATGGAGATGGTCACCTCGCCGGAGCGGGTGTACACTGGAAAATGCGGAATCTAGGGAAATGTGGAAAGAAGTCGGAAGAAAGAGCAATTTTTCCTAACTCTTATTTCGACACAGGTGAACGTCAAAGCGGCGTGCGTCACGAAACGTACCTGAGGTATGGGTTTGGCTGTCAGGATGCCAAAGCACCTGGTGGTGTCCTCAGGTGGATAGAGCTTCCTCCGGCGGAAGTTGAGCTCATCAGGCAGAGGGGTGGTGAGGACCATTCCAATCACGTACAGGTAGTAGGTCTGATCCAGCGCAGCATAACTGTCCCACAGACACTCGGGGATCTAAAGAGGAGCACCAAAAGATGAAAAAGAGAACACCAGAGAATTGAGAACACGCAAAGATTTATCGAATGCAACAAGATCAATTTTTAAACGTTAGGGTTAGAACTAAAAACTGGGTTAAATTTTTAGCATTTATTTATAAGAAGGGTCATATTAATAAGACATTTACTGCTTTTGGGTAGCACTGCCTCCTTTTGGTGGAACCAGGCCTGCCTGGTACACTGGTCTCTTCCTCGTCGTGAAGGTCCAACTCCTCCTCATACTTTACCGTCTCTTTGCCCACTGGCATCAGATGATCATCCAGTTCCCCTGGCAAACAAAACAAGTAGTCATTGAGGAATAGTTTCAGCCATTCCAGTCTTTTTTGATAAATCAGCCTCAATAAAGAAGATGGGTGCTGTTCATGATGCTAAATTCCTCACAGCCTCACATGTGCTAAAGCTTAAACCCTTGGTTATGAGTGTGTGTGTGTGTGTGTGTGTGTGTGTGTGTATGTGATGTCTGTCCAAGACCTAGCAATCCACGCAGTCCTTATGAGAATACTCCATTAAATATTCAGGTGTTTATGAAGAACTGGTCATGCTTTTGCTTGCTAAACAACAACCTGTATTATTGTTCAAGGGACAGGTCAGGATACCCTACACGCTAGCTAATTGCTATCGTTACTGTGTTGTTTTTTACAAAACTGGGCCACGGAGCTGTTAGAAGCCAAGTCAGGGTAAAAACGTTCTGACTTCAGACATCATTTAGGTTCTTTTTTCCATTCACGGTAAAAAATGGGTTTTCTCGGACAGCAACGCTGTTGTTTCCAGTGTGGACAATGAGCTAGCTAGTTAGCCACCACTGATATCTGTGATTCCTGCTTGTGTTCCGCGCTTGCGTCGTTTCAGAGAGCAAACTGTCGATTCGGTGGGTCAGCAGTATTTTGTAGAAGAAAAACCGACGCTGTGCATGGTGTCCAGACAGAGACACCTTTGGGTCATTTCAGAAATCAAAATGGTGTTATTCCTGAGCAGAAGAAAACTACATTTTTAAGAAGTTTAAGCAGTTTTTTTTCACCCTTATTTTTCCACTTATCTTACCTAAATCTCTGTGTGTTTGTGTGTAGTTAAATATCCCTATTAACCCCCCCTCCCACACGATGTTTCTCAAGGTGTCACATGACTGTCGCATCCATTAGGACTTCATCTTTTAGGAGTTTTACCTATTTTGTGAAGTTTCTCGCAGCATAATAGTGCAACTGCTTTCTCGGCCAGCCTGACACAGTTCATGATTGGGCCCTGCAGACAGGACAACATATCAGGATAGTTAGCGACAACAGAAAAAAACAACTCCTGCCAGCACAGTAAACACCTGCCAGCACTGAGTGACCTCAGTTACTGGAAAACAGGTACGATGCATCATGCACGCTGTCATTAGTGATGCAATTTACCGGAAATGTGTAAATAAAAAGGACGATTCCTCACCTTCACAGGGACGCGCAGAGGGGAATTGATGGGCAGGTACAGCCTGGACTGGAAGTGTCCATTCTGCAGTTCCACCGTTTTACACTTTGGTGCCAAGTGTGTGAACGGATCACTGGGAAGTCTCGCACAATACCTAAGCAGAAGAGGCGGAGGGGGGGAAAAAAAAGGAGTCGTTCATTCAATGTTTGCCTGCAGCCTTTAGTCTGGGTTCACCATCGAAGCCGACCTGTTGATATGCCCGATGGCTGTGTTGATGGTGACCCGTGGTCCACCGTCCTCGGACCGGAGGACGTATGGAGGGATGATGCAGTCATCATCGAACACCTGCTCCACTTCAAACTCACTCACTTCCACCGACTTGGAACACTTGTTTCTCAAGATCTGCTCAGAGGTAAATGCGGCTTTATGACCAATTTAGGCTCATTTTGAGAAAGACCATAATCCAACTCATGTAAATAAATTAATTCTACAAGTTACTGAGAAATATCACCTTCTCTATGGCCTTGTAGGTAGTGAGATCATCTTCAAAGGCCTTCGTCCTCTCACTGTCAGCCAGCATGATGTAGTTGGACACCGGTGCCCGCGCTCTGCCTTTGGACTGGACGTAGGACCTGTACTCAGTGGGCAGGTCGAACCGCACCACGAGGTTACACTTGGGAATGTCCACGCCTTCCTCAACAATGCTTGTGGCAATCAGAAGGTTGGTCTCGTGAGCTCGGAATTTGCGTAGGACCTGCGAGATTAGCAGAGAGATACGTCTGGTCATCAATTTCTGGGCATTCCCAAAAACAGGCCAATTCATTGATTTAACACATATACAGCACACAGCAGCTCTACCTCTGTTTCAGCCTAATCCATCCCATTTAACTTGAGAGTGTTTGTTACATGAATGAATTGCCGAGTTAAGGATCTAAATAACTTACCATACTATAGTGTGAGTGCGTTTGATTGGCCCACTGTGACCTGTTTTGTAATTTTATTGCTATAAGGGTTTTTTTTGGCTACAATAAGCTCAGAAGAAGAAAAAAAACAAAACATAAATTAGCCACACTGCTATATAAGCCACAGGTTTCAACATGTGGGGAAAAAATCAGTAGCTTCTACACCAGAAATTACAGTAGAATAACTGTACTGTGAGGGCAACGGACAGCAACACAGGGACTCGGCTGTTGTTGAATCTGGCTATTCTGGCGCAGCTTTTTGTTGACGCTAATTTTAGCTTCCTTGGATTGTGCGCCCACTAAAACTGGCAGCTAAGACTGATCGGTTAGGTTTGTTGCTGCTTTGTGAAATGTATCCCCTCCTCTAGCACGCCTGATGGCGGGACACGCTGCAACGTGGATTTCAGAAGCTTTGGTAGGACATCAAGTACGATGTGTGCAGACTGTGCGGCGACCGCTTGCCGTAATCAGCGTGCACCGCATCGGCGTGTCAAATCAATCTACGCCACAAAGACGGTTATACTTAGTCTGGCAGTCACGTGTGGGGGGGGAAAAAAAAACCTTGAGACGGGAGAAAAAGAATGTGGGCTCAGTCGTGGCTCTGGAAAATTTGGGATGCTGGTTTTGCCGAGGGCGTTAGAGACAACCAGGTTTTGCATACAGCGAAATTACTACTCCTACGTCTGGTTTCAGTTGTTCAAAAGTCTCTCCCATCATCTCTCTCGTCATGTCTCCTTCTCTCTCCCATCATCCATTTCTTTATCGTCATCTGTCTCTCTCTGTCCCCCCATCATCTGTCTCTCTTTCAACATATTCAGTGGTCCAGAGGAGACGCTCGGCCTGACCCAGCGGACATGTTTCCTGACCTCCGGTTGAGCCCAGCACCCACGAAGCCAAGTGGACTCCCCCACCGTGTGGACTGCCAGGCTGGGAGGCCAGCCCCCCGCAGTGGAGGACCCCCTACAAGCCTCCGCTGAGGAAAAAGACTGGAAACCTGCAGCGGCGGATCCTACACGGAGCCACCGCCACTAACGCTTCTATATCGGTTTTAAACAGGAACGCTGTGAACAAGGGTCCGTTCTGCAGCCTGCCAGAGACTATTTTTCACATGTTCGCTGGGTGCAGCAGCATTTTCTTAGCCTTTTAAGTGCTGTTTTTGGAATCTTTGGAATCTGTTTTTATTGGTAGTTTGAAATATGCAAAAAAGGAAAACGCAACGTGCCAGATCTTAAATTTCCTGAACGGTGAAGCAAAAATGGCGATCCACCTGACCCACAGAGACCAAAACATCAAGAATCAAAAACATCAGAATCTTTTAAAAAACCGTGATGATGTGAGGAGGGACTGTAAAGTAACCCAGCAAGAAGAGCTCATTTTTACAAATCACCTCACGTAGAGAACATCTGGCTTTTAACTTTTTTTAGTACCTAAAAATGTGAATAAAATGTGATTTTAAAAGTCAAAAGTCTTCCATCATCTCTCTCCCTCTGCCTCTACCAACATCCCTCTCTCTCCCATCATCTGTCATCTTCCTCTCCTCCTCCCTCCACCCACACTCAGAGAATTTCTCCACCAGGGTGGTCCAGTAGACAACCGCTCCCACCTGGGGAAAGCAGCTTTCAACAACCCTGCCGGACCAGGTCGGGGAGGTTGGTGGGACGGGGGTCAGGGGCGGGCCTGGGCGGCCCTGGTCAGCGGAGCGTCTACGTACCTCCTCCTGCTTCCTGAACTCGACCTCCATCTGTTTGTTGCGGAGCTGGTATTTGCCAATGCTGTGTCCGGTGATGAAGTTGCTGCTGATATAAGCCAGCTCTGGGTCCTGCTCTCCCGCCTCTTTGATAAGGCTGAAAACAAAAAAAAATTCCCACAATTAATTCACCGCCTTGAAGGTTTCCGACCCCAGTATCCACATGTCAACCTAAAAATGGGATATGTTATCAAAACCTTGAGCGGAGGACCTCCTACCGATTGAGGACAACTGCTGTGTAGCGCCTCTCCACAAAAATAATGCCGCAGAGGATGTTGGTGAAGGGCGAGGGGAAGTTGGCTTCGGGCCTCTCTTTGGCCTCTGCGTCCTCGTCTTCGTCCTCGTCCTCGGAGTCGCTCCAGGAGACGTAGTTGTCCTGGTTCCTGTTGTTGTACCACTCCACGCTTTCGAACTGCTGCCGCTCGAAAGGCTTGTACTCCCGAAGGATTTCGAGCAGTCGGAGGACCTTGGGGGTCACGAACTTGAGGTCCAGAGAGGTGGGAGAAAAGTGCTCCTCGCAAAGGGCGTGCACTTTACGCAGGATGGTGTCGGTGAAGAGCAGGAACTTGCGACTGAGCTCCTCCTGCTCGTGTTTGATGTACTTCTGGAGCTCCCGTACCATGATGCCCGCTGCCTTATCTGCACACCAGGGTCCAAGCACCTGCAGGACCGCCAAGCAGTCTCCCAAGACCTGAGGAGCACAGTCAAGATGGTAAAGGCCAGCATAATTACAGCGCTTTAGTGGTCTTTTCTAGTTTTTTTCCTGTCCGATCACCAGTTACCCCTCGTTTCTGCTGAGAAAGAGGCCACGAATAATCTACTGGAAACACTCGGCCGCTAAAATACAGGCGTTTAGCATCTGTAACCTGGGGACCTACTGGGTGTGAATGATGTAAAAGAAGGAGCTAACCCTCCAAATTTGTGGGTTACCTAAAAATCACGCTTGATGTTCTTCTGACTGAAAAAATATCTCAAAGAGTGTGTAAATTGCTTCAACTAATAAATAATAAAGGTATAAATAATGAAGCTCCAAATGATGTTTGGGTCTGAGGGCCGAATTGAATAGTTCATCGGGCCACATGTGGCCCCCGGGCCTTAGTTTGCCCACCTCTGACGTAAGGCACTCAAAGTGCGTGTATTTTTGTTTTTTTTATAGGCTAAGCTAACTGGTTAAACCCAAAAACTGAGTCCTTGCTGTTGAAAACATTGTCAGCCATATCTTCTGTGCGGCAGACTGAACAGAAGATGCTCATTTTGCTTGGTTTTGCCTCCATGTATGAGCATGTGAGCTGCTGAGAACTGCAAACGCGCACCTCAACAAAGAACCTAGCAAAACCAGTGAAATGTGTGGGCTCTGACTTGTTTGGAGATGAACGTGGGGTTGTGGTCCTCTCTGGCCACAGATATGTTGCAGTCATTTAGGAAGCGCAAAGCTTCGTCCAGCTCAGCCTGCAGACGGGAGCAGAGACCGCTCCTGTCAAGGTACGGGCCACAGTCCAGAACCACCTCCCTGGGCTGGGAGGCATATCTGAAACACAGTCCAGGAACCAGGCTCAGCACGAGGAGGGGACTCTCAGCCTTCTCAAAGACAGAGACGACAGGTAGTACCTGTCCAGGACCACGAGGTCAGTGGCAGTTTCAGCGTTGCTCTTCAGGGTCCTCTCCAGATTCTGAATCTTTTCCTCCAGGTCCGAAGGGTCACACTTTCCGTTCAGGATGGAGGCGGTGAGACCCAGAATGCGAGGGCTGCTGGCGATGCCCTCAAAATACTGCACAGGGGTGGAAGTGGAGAAAAGGCACTGAGTTTATGGAATGGTGTCTGACAAGGCTGACCCCCACTTTGGCACGCGGTGCGTCTCCGCCCATCCTAATTACTGTGGAATTGGGGGCCTCAATCAGTGAACGTTAAGACGAGGAAATATGTCAAGTTATGTAGCGCTTAGCTTCACTGTGACGATGGTGGGAGACGAGGAAAGGCCGGTGTGTTAACTGTGTCTAAAAATGTTGGCAGCGGACAGCAGAAGCCAGTTAGATTAAGGTGTCACTTAAAGACATTACACCCCAATCACGGCGATAGGTCGCTTGAGTTTTTTTTTCAGCGAAAACGTTCCGAATACAGTCATCAATCATTCCGCTTTGTGAATGCTAACTTTGTGATAAAGTTATTCTTCTTAATCTATATTTCTTTCTTTTCTTTTCTGTTTTTTTTTTTTTTTTTCAAGTATAAGGTGCAGGACAGGGAGTTGGGTCCGATGACAAAATAAAACATCTGGGAAATTGTCAAAATAAAAGGTCCCATATTTAGAGCGACTGTTTTCAACAAGCCTAAATATAGATATAAAAAAAAGTCATGGCTGAAGCGATTCTAGAAGCTACAGGAGTGAATGCTTAGTCACTGAAATTAATGCTTACAGTGTTTAATGTCTTCTTAATCTACATAACTACTAAGTGGTAATATCATGCGGTGATACCTGATTTCATTTTTAGTGTACTGTTAAAAAAGATCGCTCTATATGTGGGACCTTTTATTTTGAAAACAATTACCAGACGTTTTATTTTCTCTTCAAATTGTGCTAGATTGCTGCAGTAGAGACGTACGGAGAGACACACAGCATCCGGTGAAAGCGGTGGGGTGGAGACATTTCTCCAGTCAGAGCGGCGCCTCACCTTCATTATCTCACAGTAAGGATGGTCAGCGATGGCCAGGTGACAATCATCAAACACCACCAGGTTGATTTTCGACAAACGCAGGATTTTCCTTGTCAAAATGTACAAAAATATGTGGCAAGTCATGACCAGCACCTGTTTGACAGACAGACGAAGAGACACGCGGTCAGAAAATGATGAACCGTCTGAATGCTAAAGGACGACAAAAGCTTTCGGAATATATACAAAGCACTTTGGTGTGTTGGGTGGGCTATCATCACCAACTGCTCTCCTTTTTCCAGCATCCCCTTGTTGTTACTTTTCTGACCGTAGCGCTAACATGCCTTAAGTCTCACACATGTCTCATGTTTGAGAAAAAGCGATGACAACAATCAGCCACCTGGTTCTCAGCGATCTCCCGACTCCAGTGCTGGTCGGTCCATGTTGTGGTCCTCTCGGAATCTGAATACTCTCCCACCTGGAGGTCTGAGTGTGTCCTGACTGCAGCTGCCTGCTCCACCACAGATGCAGCTGGACAAAAAAAAAAAAAGCAGCAAAATGAAAACCCCCTAATTAATTTCCTCTTTTTAAAATTGCTACCTGTTTTCACTATTAGCAGTCAGTTTACCTGGAAATTGAAGGGGTAAAGGATATTTCTATAAATTTTTTCCTAAAACGTGTAATAGATCAATTATTTCTGGTAAATTATGGCGTTCACTAGTGACGTTGTAGTACACATTCACATACAAGAAACAAAACGGAACAAGAAAACAATTGCTCTAAACACAGGAACTTTTATTTTGATAAATTTCTGGATGATTTGTTTTGTCTCCACACCCGATTTCCTGTCCCGCGCGCGGTGCCTTGTGCTAGCTTGTTGTTACGTGCTCTGCCCGTCTGTCCAAAATAGAGGCCATGCTTTCTTTTACAGAGGGCGACGAGAACCTGCTAAACAGACCTTAAAGGAATGTAATCAGGAATCAGAACGGGTGGCTGGACGGACGGACGAAGACGCATCGCATCTGGTGGAAATGGGAGGGAGTCAGAACCTGAACTCATCTGTAGAAATCCATCCATCCTCACCTGTGTTCACTAGAAAAACTGTCCGCTTTGCGGTCCCGCTGTAGGGTCCTCGTATTTGGTGGGACAGCTCTTTCGTCAGGAGTACGGCGATGAAGGTCTTCCCTGAGCCAGAGTTCAAGCAGACAATGGTGTTGTGTTCGAGAGCTGCTTCCAGAAGTTCTACCTGAGGACGGAGGACGGGCACAGTGTGAGCAAGAAGGCGCTGACTTCACGCCACTCCATCCCCAACGGCGGGAGCTGCTCCTTACCTGATATTTCCTAGGCGTGTAGATGTTGTCATGGATGGCCTCCTGCTGCCAGGGCAAACCAAAAAACGGTCCCATGGGGGAGGTGGCAGGGGTGACCAACTGTAGGCCTGCCATGCTTCAGAGAGTTGAGGGGGGCACGTCTGCTCCGGAGGAGGGGGGGGGGGGCTTCGCCTTATCTCATTTCATTCTTCTCAGTTTGTTACAGGGTCACTGGCAGGGCAGAGGGGGGTAACCGTTACTGGATGACTGGGGACGGCAGACACAGCAAAACACAGCCTAGCAAAGCTGCGTCTCACCAAGGTAAAGAAAATAAGCAAGAAATACAAGAAAAAAAGGAATAAGTTGAGAGAAAAAAAGGTATAATCGCATCCAGACAGGCATGCTGACCAGATACTTCAATTGACCGACTGCTAGCAGCAGAAGCAAGAAGCAACCACGTTGTTTACCCCACATCCTGATTGGATTGGCACCGAGCGACGGCTAGGATAATATGCTGCGGCTAGGATAAAATGCTGCGGCTAGGGTATTTTGCTATGGCTAGGATAACATGCTTTGCTGTGGGTACATTTTAGTTTTTATCCTAACGATAAGGAGGAAGCTGTCTGTAAATCTGGTGTAAAAAAAAGTGCCAGTCAAAAGCGCCAACGCAACAAATCTGAATCAACACCCACAGACCCACCGTCCACAGCAGCACACACAACTATTATTGGTTGTTCAACAAGTCATTAAAATACTTTTAATATTAAGGTGTACAGGACAAGCAAGAATGTGTGTTAATAAAGCTCATTATGCTATAATAGTAGAATAAAACATTTTTAAAAAGACAATATAATCAACAATTGCAATTATTTTTCTGGCACCAATTGTCTCCAGAAACTCCTAATGGTGACAGCCCTACTGACTGCTTTCAGCCTCCAGGTCAGGGGTGGGCAATTATTCTGCCTGAAGGGCCACATTGGGTTTTAGCTCCTGATGAAGGGGCCGGCCCCCCAATGAGGGTCGGAGGTGAACTTAAAATCATGCTTGATGGACTATGAACTGAGAAAATAGTTTGAAGAGTCTGTAAATTGGTAAAAACGATGAAGCTCCAGATGATGCTTGGCCCCACAATCTTAAGAGAAAATGTTAGCATGCTAGGTGAAGAGGGAGTTGAACTTCATTCTAACCAATCAAGCTGGCAACCTTCTTGATTTGACTGTTGTAACGGCTCCGCGGGCCAGATTAAACAGCTCATCGGGCCACATGTGGCCCCCGGGCCTTAGTTTGCCCACCTCTGCTCCAGGTCCTCTGGTCCAGACCAGCCTTCTGCGCCCCCCCGCCAGCTCCACACTTCCAGGGTTAAATAATCTTAATCCTAACTCAAAACCCACAGTGCACAGGCGGATGCAACACCTAATAACCGACCAACTGGGGGTCTCATGAAGACCACATACAGCAGAGTCTTGGTGGGTAAACCCAAGGTGTGGCCTGCAACGCTCCAGGTGGAATGGACGGTGCAAGGACTTGAGATGGTGGATCATACTTACAGGTAACAACTGAGACTTTTTGCATCGGAACACAAATCATCATTCTGGGCATCTTTAAATAACCCCTCTGAACTCCAGCAGCTCCGGCATTTAGGAGACCTGATGAATCAGAAAACAACCAGTTTCAACCAGTGCGCAGAGTTTATGTTAGTGTAACAACACAACCTTGTCTCTAAAGGAGTTTTTTTTTTTCCTTGTCAGTGCGTCCACAGCAGGACAGGATCACCTGAATAACCGCACAAGCGACCAAAACGACAGAATTTCCCCCCACTTTTTTGCACCATCGGTCATGGGCACGGCTAGCCCTTTTTAGGGGTGGTTCAGCATCCCGAAATTCAAACTCATTACCCCTAAAACCTGGAGTAAGAAATGTTATTAAAAAATTTAGTTTGTCTTTGACCGGCTTCGATAAAATCTAAAACATAATCCCCTAAAAGGGCTTTGTTGATGTCGTTAGCACGGCTACAAAGTGCAGCCATTCCAAACCAAAACTACAAATAACTTAAGAACCAGCCCACCTGTGTACTGCCTATGGGTGTCTCTGGGTGTTTTAAACGTTAGCATTACTTTAGATACCAATTTTAAGAACCTGGAGTCATGTAACAGTTAAACATGATGCTGTAAGGACGTCTTACTTCAGACAGTCGTCATGGAGACATGAAGCTTTGCCAGAGCTGCGGCATTTGGACCAGAGTGAAAACAAATGTGTGTAAAAGCTGAAAAACGAAACGACGTGTCACCGTTTACCACCAGTATGTGTGACAACAACAAGCGTGGCTGCCGGACAGGCAGTTTTTATTTATTCCTAGTCTAACTCTTAACTGTTGGTGTTCTGGAAAGGTATAAAAAAAATTGGATATTGGAATTAGTTAAACCAATGTTAAAATGATAAAGTGGTGGCGTTGTGGCTTTTAAAGTTTTCATTGAGATATTTACAGATTTGTACATGTCTTTTGTCGAAGAATTCGCTTAATCCAAGTTTGAGTTTGCTGTGGTGGTATGTTTTTCCAGTCAGTTTTTTTTTTGCCCCCCATGAATATGATGCTATTCTCTCAGAAATATCATGATTATCCAGAACTATTTTTTTCATTAAAACATTTTGGTAAAAACAGGGATGGGTAGCTGTGGTGGTGGGTGACCATTTGGGTGCTAAGGGCCCCCCAAACCTTGGACCCTAGAACCGCCCCTGGCGTCGGTAATTGCCAGTATACCCTGGTGTCAGGGAGCAGCAAATATTACCGTTTAACTGATAATTCAAAACATTAGCAGGCTACCTCAAAGTTTACCTAATTGTTTGTACGTGTTCAAATAAATTAGACATTTATCCCTGTGACATTTTTAACAATAAGGCCTTCACCCTTATTGGGGAAAAATGTCACAATCAAACTGTCCGCTCAGCGAGCTCCGTAGATAAATAAACCATTCTGTATACTGCATAAACGAATATTAAAGACAGACGAGGAGAAGAAAATGAACACTTTTTAGCTGTGGCTCGGCCATTAGCCGCTTGAATATCACAACCTAATGTGGGGAAAAAAACCATCTTGCGCAGTCCACCAGGGCGAAACACAGTAGCATTAGCTAGCCGATGTGGACCCTTACGCATCGCGCAAATCTAAAGTAATTAACCAGATTCCTTCAACGGCCAGAGACTGGACCTTGTCGCCAAACTACAACCGAGAACCGGCCCTTTCTGACCCGTACCGTGACTTCGGTGTGTAAATCAGCCATCATCAGCCATGCTCCTTCACCGTCCCACCGGGACGCGCTGCTAGCCTTGTAGCTAGATCATATGTAGCGAGACTAATACTGCACATGCAGCTATATACAGTTATTTCGTAAACACACGTCAAACTGTACGATTGGGAGTCTCACCTGGTGAATGTCTTTCCGTTTACTGTCTTGATCGATGAGATTTAAAACCATCCGCCCGACAAAGTTAACTATAATTCCCTTGTCTGCGTTCAGCGGCTACGGAGGGACCTTTTCCTCCTCGTAACTGGGCCCACTCTACGCTGAAACACCAACGTAAACTACGTAACTGCCAAAAACGTAGAAGAAGAACTGGACCGTGGCGATGCCGTCTGCCTCCAGTGGCCATAAGCGGTACTGCTAAAAAACGCTCACTGGGCCCATAAAGATTTTTTTTTCCCAACAGGACACCTCCAGCTACAAACATGCTCGATTACTATTTTAATTCCCAAATTTTAAATGATAGAGCAAGCAGAATACAAAGACAGGTTTTATTTTACACAATTTAAGATATGATGAGTTTGTGGCCAATCATGCAAGAAATGCAGTCTACAGTCTATAGATTATATTTACCAATATTCACCATGCAACCAAATAATGTCTGAGGGCATCTGAATTTAGTCAGTTTATAGAGCAGTTATATGGCTGTTTCTCCTTTTAAAAGTGTAAAAGATCTTGATAAATTACCACTTTAAATAAAATTAAACCGAATTGAAAAATTGCACTGGGGAAGCAATTTTTATCATCATCATCATCTTCATTATTACCATCACCACAATCATCATCATCATCATCTTGAAGTGTTGCTGTGCAGAAGATACACTTTCGTGGGTACATGCAGAAACAGCTGAGCTGGCAGCAGGGTTGCCATGGATACGAGGGTTTAGCTGAAACGCTGTCCTGCCAGAGTCAAACATTCACATCAACCACCAGAGAACGGACATCTGAGGTGACATAGTTCAGTGTTTGCCCAGACTTGAACCTCAGTTTTAGGAAACGTGTAAGAACTTGACGTGGAACCGCAGCAGCGACTCTGATTGGTCGGTAGGTCAAACAGTGTAAAGTGAAACCGAAAGTGTGAAAATGGCCGGTAGAGTCTTTGCATCTACCCCAACAGGTTGGATTTGGATCCTCATATGTGGGGAAGTGAGGTCTGCTGCTGAGGAAAAGGTGAAGGCAACCATTATTTCAGCTTCAGCGCTGGGTAACATGACCTGGCCTCCAAGGTCACCTGACCCAGCGGAGACGGTTTTGTATAGTACATCAACCACAACAGACCGGTTTAGTGCAAAATACAAGCTTTATTGTACAGATGTTGAGGACACGCAGCTCGTCTGCTTGACTCGTGTTATTTCAAACGTTCAGGAGACCTTTCTGAGCATCCACGGACAGTTGTGGTCGCCAGCACCCTCCTCATCCTCATCTGTCCATGTGAAGCTTCTCCGGGCTCTGACAGTAAATGTTTCTCCATAAACACATTCATCCACATCCGACACTTTAAAAACATGATGACATCTTCATCTTTTGGCAGTTTCAAAGTGCAACAAGCAAATATAAATTGAGCAGTTACGTGGCGGTTCGACGGCCAACCACTAGAGGCCGCTGTTTCCCAGGTTTCCAAGAGGCGCAGATGGAGAAGCGGACACGTTCCACTTTAGGAGGAAAAAAGCGTGCGCGTGTTTGCTCTTCTTCTGTCTCTTTCTCCATCCAGCAGGACCACAAAGGTCAGGTCATCCATCTAAATTAAGAGCTCCTCCCTGCACTGAGAAGGGTTTAGGGCCAAACATCTCTACTGCATGTTTTACCTCACCTTCAAACACTTTCAGGCTGCTTTTTCCCCACTTTTGCCAAAACCGATATCAGATCACGCTCTGGTTTTATCCTCCTGAGGTCTAGGTGGTTTACTTTCATGTCGATAAGCAGCACAAAGAACCAGCCTGGCTGAACTGAGCGGGCCTTATACTGGAC
>CAAE01011598.1:0-10108 GCA_000180735.1 Tetraodon nigroviridis | reverse complement strand
CTGATGGCGTCTGATGGTGTCTGATGGCGTCTGAGGTTGTCTAACGGCGTCTGATGGTGTCTGAGTGCGTCTGATCATGTTTGACGGCGTCGGATGGCATCCAGGTGCGTCCGAACGTGTCTGAGGGTGTCTGATGGCGTCTGATCGAGTCTTGTGTGTCTGATGGCATCTGAGGGTATCTGATGGCGTCCCATGGCGTTTGACGGTGTCTGATAGCATCTGATGGCGTCCGGGTGCGTCCAATCGTGTCTCAGGGCGTCTGATGGCATCTGATCGAGTCTGGTGTGTCTGATGGCGTCTGATGGCGTCTGATGGTATCAGATGGCGTCTCATTACGTCTGGTGGTGTCTGAGGGCGTCCAAGGGTGTCTGATGGCGTCTTTTGTTTTCTGATGGTGTCTGAGAGATTCTGAGGTTGTCTGATGGTGTCTGATGTCGTTTGATGGCATCTGATAGCGTCCCGATGGTTTCTGAGTCTTTCTGATCATGTTTAACGGCGTCTGATGGCGTCCGGGTGCGTCCGATCGTGTCTGAGGGCGTCTGATAGTATCTGATCGAGTCTGGTGTGTCTGAGGGCATCTGATGGCGTTTGAGGGAGTCTGATGGCATCTGATGGCATCTAATGGCGTATGATGGTGTCCGATGGCGTGTGATGGCGTCTGTTTGCGTCTGAGGTGGTCTGATGGCGTCTGATGGCGTCTGAGGCATCTGATGGTGGTCGACGGCGTCTGATGGCGTCTGAGGTTTTCTGATGGCATCTGATGACGTCTGATGGCGTCCAGGTGCGTCTGATCGTGTCTGATGACGTCTGATGGCGTCTGATCGAGTCTGGTGTGTCTTAGGGCCTCTGATGGTGTCTGAGGGTGTCAGATGGCGTCTCCTTACGTCTGGTGGTGTCTGAAGGTGTCTGAAGATGTCTGATGGCGTCTGTTGTTGTCTGATGGCCGTCCGGGTGCGTCTGATCATGTTTGACGGTGGCGTCTGATGGCGTCCGGGTGCAGTCTGATCGTGTCTGAGGGCGTCTGATGGCGTCTGATGGCGACTGATGGTGTCTGAGGTTGTCTGATGACGTCTGAGGATGTTTGATGGTGTCTGAGCTTGTCTGATGGCGTCTGAGGCGTCTGAGATGCTGATGGCTTTTGATGGCGTGTTATGGCGTCTGGTGGCGCCTAAGGGCGTCTCAAGGCGTCTCAAGGCGTCTGACGGTGTTTGAGCGGGTCTGAGGGCGTCTGATGGCCTCTGATTGCGTCTGAGGGCGTCTGACATATTCTAATGGCCTCTGATGGCGTGTGATGGCGTCTGGTGGCGCCTGAGGGCGTCTCATGGCGTCTGAGGGTGTTTGAGCGGGTCTGAGGGCGTCTGAGGGCATATGAGGGCTTCTGATGGTGTCTGGTGGCGTCCAAAGGCATCTGATGGTGTCCGATGGCGTCTGAGGGCGTATGAGGGCTTCTGATGGTGTCTGGTGGCGTCCAAGGGCATCTGATGGTGTCCGATGGCGTCTGATGGTGTCTGAGGTTGTCTGATGGCGTCTGAGGATGTTTGATGGTGTCTGAGCTTGTCTGATGGCGTCTGAGGCGTCTGAGTTTGTCCGATGGCGTTTGATGGCGTCTGAGGGCGTATGAGGGTGTGTGAGGGCGTCTCTTGATGTCTGATGGCGTCTGAGGTTGTCTGATGGCGTCTGATGGCGTCTGAGATTGTCTGTTGTCGTCTGAGTGTGTCCGATGGCGTTTGACGGCATCTGATGCCGTTTGAGATTTTCTGATGGCGTCTGAGGTTGTCTGATGCCGTCTGAGGGTGTCTGAGGGTGTTTGACGGCGTCTGAGGGCGTCTGAGGTTTTCTGATGACGTCTGATGGCGTCCAGGTGCGTCTGATCGTGTCTGATGTCGTCTGATTTTGTCTGATCGAGTCTGGTATGTCTGATGGCGTCTGATGGCGTCTTAGGGTGTCAGATGGGGTCTCATTACGTCCTGGTGGTGTTTGAGAGCGTCCAAGGGCGTTTGATGGCATCTGATGGCGTCTGATGGCGTTTAGTCGCCTCCGAGGGCATACTTTGGCGTTGGATGGCGTCTGAAAACATCTGAAAGTCTCTGAGGGCATCTGATGGCGTCTGATTGCTTCTGATTGTGTCTGCTGTTGTCTTGGGTTGTCTGATGGTGTCTGATGGCGTCTGATGGTGTCTGAGTGCGTCTGATCATGTTTGATGGCGTCTGAACATGTCTGAGGGCGTCTGATCGCGTCTGATCGAGTCTGGTGTGTCTGATGGCGTCTGAAGTTGTCTGATGGCGTGTGATGGCGTCTGGTGGCGTCTGATTGCGTCTGACGCGTTTGAGGGCGTCTGAGTTTGTCTAATGGCGTCTGATGGTGTCTGAGGGCTTCTGACATATTCTGATGGCGTCTGATTGCGTTTAGTGGACTCTGATGGCGTCTGATGCTGTCTGGTGGCGTCCAAAGGCATTTGATGGTGTCCGATGGCGTCTGATGGCGTCTGTTTGCGTCTGATGGCGTCTGATGGCGTTTAGTGGCCTCTGATGGCGTCTGGTGGCGTCTGATGGCATCTGAGGGCGTATGAGCGCGTCTGATGGTGTCTGGTGGCGTCTGATGGCGTCTGTTTGCGTCTGAGGTCATCTGAAGGCGTCTGATAGCGTCTGATGGCGTCTGATGGCGTCTGATGGCGTCTGACGCGTCTGAGGGCGTCTGACATATGCTGATTGCCTCTGATGGCGTGTGATGGTGTCTGGTGGCGCCTAAGGGCGTCTCATGGCCTCTGAGGGTGTTTGAGCGGGTCTGAGGGCGTCTGAGGGCATATGAGGGCTTCTGATGGTGTCTGGTGGCGTCCAAGGGCATCTGATGGTGTCCGATGGCGTCTGAGGGCGTATGAGGGCTTCTGATGGTGTCTGGTGGCGTCCAAGGGCATCTGATGGTGTCCGATGGCGTCTGATGGTGTCTGAGATTGTCTGATGGCGTCTCAGTGTGTCCGATGGCGTTTGACGGCATCTGATGGCGTTTGAGGTTGTCTGATGGCGTCTGAGGGTGTCTGAGGGTGTTTGACGGCATCTGAGGTTGTCTGATGGCGTCTGATGGTGTCTGAGTGTGTCTAATGGCGTCTGATGGCATCTTAGGGTGTTAGATGGCGTCTCATTATGCCCTGGTGGTGTTTGAGGGCGTCTGATGGTGTCTGATGGCTTCTGACATATTCTGATGGCGTTTGATGGCGTCTTTTTGCGTCTGAGGTTGTCTGATGGCGTCTGAGGGCTTCTGTGTGCGTCTGATCATGTTTGACGGCGTCTGATCATGTTTGTAGGCGTCTGATGGCGTCCGGGTGCGTCTGATCGTGTCTGAGGGCGTCTGATGGCTTCTGATTGCGTCTGCTGTTGTTTTAGGTTGTCTGATGGTGTCTGATGGCGTCTGAGGTTGTCTAATGGCCTCTTATGGCATTTGAGGGCGTCTGATGGATTTTGACGGCGTCTGAGGGCATCTCATGGCGTCTGATGACGTCTGATGGCGTCCGGGTGCGTCTGATCGTGTCTGAGCGCGTCTGATGGCGTCTGATGGCGTCTGATCGAGTCTGGTGTGTATGAGGGCCTCTGATGGTGTCTGAGGGTGTCAGATGGCGTCTGTTTGCGTCTGAGGTTGTCTAATAGAGTCTGATGGCGTCTGAGGGCGTCTGAGGTTGTGTGATGGTGTCTGATGGCGTCTGAAGTTGTCTGATGGCGTCTGATGGCGTCTGATGGGGTCTGATCGAGTCTGAGGGTGTCAGATGGCCTCTCATTACGTCTGATGATGTCTGATGGTGTCTGAGCTTGTCTAATGTTCTACTGAAGGCTTATGAGGGCCTGCCGATGATGTCTGGTGGCGTCCAAGGGCGTCTGATGGTGTCCGATGGCGTCTGATGGCGTCTGTTTGCGTCTGAGATTGTCTGATGGTGTCTGAGGTTGTCTGTTTGCGTCTGAGGTTGTCTGATGGCGTCTGATGGCGTCTGAGGCGTCTGAGTGCGTCTGATGGCGTCTGACGCGTCTGATGGCGTCTGATGTCGTTTAGTGGACTCTGATGGCGTCTGAGGGCGTCTGATGGCATCTGATGGCGTCTGAGGGCGTATGAGGGTGTCTGAGGGCTTTTGTTTATGTCTGAGGGTGTGCTATGGCGTCTGTGGTTGAATAATGTCCTCTGAAGGTGTATGAGGGCCTCCGATGATGTCTGGTGGTGTCCAAGAGCGTCTGATGGTGTCCGATGGCGTCTGATGGTGTCTGTTTGTGTCTGAGATTGTCTGATGGCGTCTGATGGCGTCTGAGGGTGTCTGAGGTTGTCTGATGGCGTCTGAAGGTCGCCAGATGGCGTCTGATGGTGTCTGAGGTTGTGTGATGGCGTCTGATGGCATCTAGAGTGGTGCCTGATGGCATCTGATGGTGTTTGATTGGGCTCTGATGGCGTCTGAAGGCGTCTAGTGGCCGTCTCATTATCGTCTGATTGGTGTCTGAGGGTTGTCTTACTGGCGTCTGACCGCGCGTCTGATGGTGTCTAATGGCGTCTGAGGGCGTCTGATGGCATCTGATTGCGTCTGAGATTGTCTGATGGTGTCTGAGGTTGTCTCCTTGCGTCTGAGGTTGTCTGATGGCGTCTGATGGCGTCTCCGGCGTCTGAGTGCGTCTGACGGCGTCTGACGCGTCTGATGGCGTCTGAGGGCCTCTGACATATTCTGATGGCGTCTGATGGCGTTTAGTGGACTCTGATGGCGTCTGATGGCGTCTGTTTGCGTCTGAGGTTGTCTGATTGCGTCTGAGGTTGTCTTATGGCGTCTGATGGCGTCTGATGGTGTCTAATGGCGTCTGAGGGCGTCTGATGGCATCTGAGTGCGTCTGAGGGCGTATGAGGGTGTCTGAGGGCGTTTGTTGATGTCTGAGGGTGTGCTATGGCGTCTGTGGTTGAATAATGTCCTCTGAAGGCGTATGAGGGCCTCCGATGATGGTCTGGTGGTGTCCAAGAGCGTCTGATGGTGTCCGATGGCATCTGATGGCGTCTGTTTGCGTCTGAGATTGTCTGATGGCGTCTGATGGCGTCTGAGGGTGCCAGATGGCGTCTGATGGTGTCTGAGGTTGTGTGATGGCGTCTGATGCGCATCTGATGGTGCCTGATGGCATCTGATGGTGTTTGATGGTGCCTGATGGCGTCTGAGGTTGTCTAATGGCGTCTCATTACGTCTGATGCTGTCTGAGGTTGTCTAATGTCCTCTGAGGGCGTATGAGGGCGTTCGATGGTGTCTGGTGGCGTCCAAGGGCGTCTGATGGTGTCCGATGGCGTCTGATGGCGTCAGTTTGCGTCTGACATATTCTGATGGCGTCTGATGGGTGTGTGAGTGCGTCTGATTATGTTTGACGGCGTCTGATGATGTGTGATGGCATTCGGGTGCGTCCGATCGTGTCTGAATGCGTCTGATGGCGTCTGAGGGTGTCGGATGCTGTCACATTACGTCTAGTGCTGTTTGAGGGCATCCAAGGGCATTTGATGGCGTCTGAGGTTTTCTGATGGCGTCTGATGCCGTCTGACGGCGTCTTAGGGGCGTCTGATGGTTTCCGACGGCATCTGATGCCGTCTTGATGCCATCGGAGATTGTCTGATGGCGTCTGATGCCGTCTGATAGTGTTTGATGGCGTCTGATGGCGTCTGACGCGTCTGAGGGCGTTTGAGGTTGTCTGATGGCGTCTTATGGCGTCTGATGGCATCTGAGGGCGTATGAGCGCGTCTGATGGTGTCTGTTTGCGTCTGAGGTCGTCTGATGCCGTCTGATGGCGTCTGAGGTTGTCTAATGGCGTTTGAGGCGTCTGATTGCGTCTGAGGTTGGCTGATGGCGTCTGATGGCTTTTAGTGGCCTCTGATGGCGTCTGGTGGCGCCTGAGGGCGTTTGAACGAGTCTGAGGGCGTCTGATAGTGTTTGATGGCGTCTGATGGTGTTTGATGGCGTCTGATGGCGTCTGACGCGTCTGAGGGCATTTGAGGTTGTCTAATGGCGTCTAATGGCGTCTGATGTCGTCTGATGGTGTCTGATGGCGTCTCATGGCGTCCCATGGCGTTTGATGGCGTCTGAGGGCGTCTGAGGTTGTCTGATGGCGTCTGAGGGCTTCTGACATATTCTGATGGCATCTGATGGCGTTTAGTGGCCTCTGATGGCGTCTGGTGGCGTCTGATGGCGTATGAGGGCGTCTGATGGTGTCTGATGGCGTCTGAGGGCTTCTGACATATTCTGATGGCGTCTGATGGCGTTTGGTGGCCTCTGATGGCGTCTGGTGGCGTCTGATGGCGTATGAGGGCATCTGATGGCGTCTCATTACGTCTGATGGTGTCTGAGGTTGTCTAATGTCCTCTGAGGGCGTATGAGGGCGTCCGATGGTGTCTGGTGGCGTCCAAGGGCGTCTGATGGTTTCCGATGGCGTCTGATGGCGTCAGTTTGCGTGTGACATATTCTGATGGCGTCTGATGGTGTCTGAGTGCGTCTGATTATGTTTGACGGCGTCTGATGATGTGTGATGGCATCCGGGTTCGTCCGATCGTGTCTGATGGCGTCTGATGGCGTCTGAGGGTGTCGGATGCTGTCACATTACGTCTAGTGCTGTTTGAGGGCATCCAAGGGCATTTGATGGCGTCTGAGGTTTTCTGATGGCGTCTGATGCCGTCTGACGGCGTCTTAGGGCGTCTGATGGTTTCCGACGGCATCTGATGCCGTCTGATGCCATCGGAGATTGTCTGATGGCGTCTGAAGCCGTCTGATACCGTTTGATGGCGTCTGAAGGCGTGTGACGCCTCTTAGGGCGTTTGAGGTTGTTTGATGGCACCTTATGGCGTCTGAAGGCATCTGAGGGCGTATGAGCGCGTCTGTTTGCGTCTGAGGGCGTCTGAAGCCGTCTGAAGGCGTTTGAAGGTGTCTAAAGGCGTGTGAGGGGTCTGAATGCGTTTGAAGCGCCTTAAGGCGTCTGAGGGTGGCTGAAGGCGTCTGATGGCATTTAGTGGCCTCTGATGGCGTCTGGTGGCGTCTGATGGCGTCTGAGGGCGTATGAGGGCTTCTGATGGTGTCTGGTGGCGTCCAAGGGCATCTGATGGTGTCCGATGGCGTCTGATGGCCTCTGTTTGCGTCTGAGGTTGTCTGATGGCGTCTGATAGGCGTCTGACGGTGTCTGAGGTGCGTCTGATGGGTAGTCCAGGGTGCGTCCGATTGTGTCTCAGTGGCGTCTGATGGCATCTGACCGAGTCTGGTGGTGTCTGATGGCGTCTGATGGTGTCAGATAGTGTCTGAGGGTGTTTTAGGTCATCTGATGGTGTCTGAGGTTGTCTGATGGCGTCTCATGGCGTCCCATGGCGTTTGATAGCGTCTGAGGGCGTCTGAGTTTGTCTGATGGCGTCTGGTGGCGTTTGATGGCGTCTGATGGCATCTGAGGTCGTATGAGGTTGTCTGACGCCGTCTGAAGTTGTCTGATGGCGTCTGATGGCGTTTAGTGGCCTCCGGTGGTGTCTGATGGCGTCTGGTGGCATCCGAGGGCATCCGTTGGCGTCGGATGGCGTCTGACGGCATCTGAGGGTCTCTGATTGTGTCTGATGGCGTCTGACGTCGTCTAATGGCGTGTGATGGTGTCTGATGGCGTCTTAGGTTTTCTAACGGCGTCTGATGGTGTCTGAGTGCGTCTGATCATGTTTGACGGCGTCTGATGGCATCCGGGTGCGTCCGATCGTTTCTCAGGTTGTCTGATGGCGTCTGATCGAGTCTTGTGTGTCTGATGGCGTCTGAGGGTATCTGATGGCGTCCCATGGCGTTTGATGGCGTCTGAGGGCGTCTGAGGTTGTCTGATGGAGTCTGATGGTTTCTGAGTGCGTCTGATAGTGTTTGACGGTGTCTGATGGCGTCTGATGGTGTCCGGGTGCGTCCGATTGTGTGTCAGGGCGTCTGATGGCATCTGATCGAGTCTGTTGTGTCTGATGGCGTCTGATGGCGCCTGATGGTGTCAGATGGCATCTCATTACGTCTGGTGGTGTCTGAGGGCGTCCAAGGGTGTCTGATGGCATCTGATGCCGTCTGATGGTGTCTGATGGTGTCTGATAGCGTCTGAGGGTGTCTTAGGGTGTCTTAGGGCATCTTATAGCCTCTGAGGGCATCTGATGGCGTTTGACAGAGTCTGATGGCGTCTGATGGAGTCTGATGGTTTCTGAGTCCGTCTGATAGTGTTTGACGGTGTCTGATGGCGTCTGATGGCATCCGGGTGCGTCCGATTGTGTGTCCGGGCGTCTGATGGCATCTGATCGAGTCTTATAGCCTCTGAGGGCATCTGATGGCATTTGACAGAGTCTGATCATGGCGTTTGATGGCGTCTGAGGGCGTCTTAGGTTTTCTGATGGAGTCTGATGGTTGCTGAGTGCGTCTGATAGTGTTTGACGGTGTCTGATGGCGTCTGATGGTGTCCGGGTGCATCCGATTGTGTGTCAGGGCGTCTGATGGCATCTGATCGAGTCTGTTGTGTCTGATGGCGTCTGATGGCATCTGATCGAGTCTGTTGTGTCTGATGGCGTCTGATGGCGCCTGATGGTGTCAGATGGCGTCTCATTACGTCTGGTGGTGTCTGAGGGCGTCCAAGGGTGTCTGATGGCATCTGATGCCGTCTGATGGTGTCTGATAGCGTCTGAGGGTGTCTGATGGTGTCTGATGCCGTCTGATGGTGTCTGATGGTGTCTGACAGCGTCTGAGGGTGTCTTAGGGTGTCTTAGGGCATCTTATAGCCTCTGAGGGCATCTGATGGCGTTTGACAGAGTCTGATGGCGTCTGATGGAGTCTGATGGTTTCTGAGTCCGTCTGATAGTGTTTGACGGTGTCTGATGGCGTCTGATGGCATCCGGGTGCGTCCGATTGTGTGTCCGGGCGTCTGATGGCATCTGATCGAGTCTTATAGCCTCTGAGGGCATCTGATGGCATTTGACAGAGTCTGATGGCGTCTGATGGCGTCTGATGGTGTCTGAGTGCGTCTGATCATGTTTGACGGCGTCTGATGGCATTCTGGTGCGTCTGATCGTGTCTTAGGGTGTCTGATTGCGTCTGATTGAGTCTGGTGTGTCTGATGGCGTCTGTTGGCGTCTCCTTGCGTCTGAGGGCGTCTGAGGTTGTCTCATGGCGTCTGATGGCGTCTGGTGGCGTGTGATGGCCTCTGAGGGCGTCTGGGTGCGTCCGATTGTGTCTTAGGGCGTCTGGCGGTATCTGATCGAGTCTGGTGTGTCTGATGGCGTCTGATGGTGTCTGATGGTGTCTGATGGTGTCTGAGGGCATCTGATGGTGTCTGATCGTGTCTGGGGCGTCTGGTTGCGTCTGAGGGCGTCTGGTTGCGTCTGATGGCATCTGAGGGTGTCTGAGATTGTCTGATGGCGTTTGAGGTTGTCTGATGGCGTCTGAGGTTGTCTGATGGCGTCTGAGCGTTTCTGAGGGTGTTCGACGGCGTCTGAGGGCGTCTGAGGTTATCTGATGGCGTCTGATGGGGTCCGGGCGCGTCCGATTGTGTCTCAGGGCGTCTGATGGCATCTGATGGCGTCTGAGGTTTTCTGATGGTGTCTGAGGGCATCTGAATGTGTCTGATCGAGTCTGGTGTGTCTGATGGCGTCTCATGGGGTCTCATGGCGTCCCATGGCGTTTGATGGCGTCTGAGGGCGTCTGAGGTTTTCTGATGGTGTCTGATGGCGTCTGATGGCGTCTGATGGCGTCTGAGGGCGTATGAGGGTGTCTTAGGGCGTCTGTCGATGTCTGAGGGTGTGCTATGGCGTCTGAGGATGTTTGATGGCGTCTGAGGCGTCTGAGTGTGTCCGATGGCGTTTGATGGCATCTGATGGCGTTTGAGGTTGTCTGATGGCATCTGAGGTTGTCTGATGTCGTCTGAGGGTGTCTGATGGCGTCTGATTTCGTCTGATCGAGTCTCGTGTGTCTGATGGCGTCTGATGGCGTCTAAGGGTGTCAGATTGCGTCTCATTTTGTCATTGTGGTGTTTGAGGGCGTCCAAGGGCGTTTGATGGCATCTGATGGCGTTTAGTCGCCTCCGAGGGCATCCGTTGGTGTCGGATGGCGTCTGAAAGCATCTGAGGGCGTCTGAGG
>CAAE01011596.1:33043-44241 GCA_000180735.1 Tetraodon nigroviridis | reverse complement strand
TTCCCGCAGTGGAAAAGTTGGCCCGTCTGCTACGGAAACTGTCGGTCTCATCCTCACAGAGTGTAACAGGACCGAGGAACCCACCAGGTCCATTTGATACTGACTGTTTCGGTGTACTTAGAAATATGTTTGTTTTCTGTTGATGAGGAGGCAGAGGGAGGACAGAGACGCACCTAGTTTGGAAGCCTCGCTGCAGGCTGTAGGAAGGAAGGTGTAGTCCTGCAGCTTCTGGAGGACCTGTAGACAAGACGGCATGTCCTTCATCAAACATACAACCAAGGCAGGCGTTAAGGGCTACAATCTAAGGAACCTAGTTATTTTGTATATGTAAAACACTGAAACCTGTTATTTTAGACATACTTTTAAATCCAGGTGTCTAAAATGAACATTTTTCAGTTGAAAAAGATGGTTTATCTGAAAGAACAGCCGCTTTCGCCCTAGTGTTTGTTAAAGTGTGGAAAATGTTACTAAACTCCACCACAAATCATCACGCCCAAAAGAAAAACTGGATATAAATGTTTAGATTTTATAAGTTGCGTGTGATATTTTAGCTATTTTGGCTTCCGTTTATCGAGTGTTAATGTCTCCACCTGCTGGCCATTACTGGAACTTCATGTTGAAGTCTACATTCCAATTCACTTGTTTAATTCCTCAACTATGTGAGACCTCAAAAATCACCATCAGATGCACTCAAAGTTTTCGTGGCGCTCACTGCAATGCTGTCGGGACACTCCTCAGCGGGTCGATGCAGCAGAAAGTCTCGATTAGAGGGGCCTTTGACGTAAACGCAGTTTGCTGCTGATTCCTCTGGAACGCTCAACACTTCATAGCGGTGATCCGTCAGCTGTTCCATCATCTGGAAATAAAATTGTGATGAAGTGTGCAAGAAGCAGGGATGTTCTATGTGCAATTCATTTTAGGACAGAGAGAAATCCAACAAACACCGCCCA
This sequence comes from Tetraodon nigroviridis, assembly GCA_000180735.1. Taxonomy (NCBI): domain Eukaryota; kingdom Metazoa; phylum Chordata; class Actinopteri; order Tetraodontiformes; family Tetraodontidae; genus Tetraodon; species Tetraodon nigroviridis. Next base: position 43,291 of record CAAE01011596.1, on the reverse strand, counting down.
CATGCTGCCAGTGAAGATTTCTGTGACAGAAAAGGTCAACACAAACATTTAGTGCACATATACACACTCACCCGGAGTGTCTTCCTGGCCCCATCAGTGCTGCTCATGATGATGGTGTCTGGACCTCCCATGGAGCAGATGTTTTTCAGTCGGGCACCGCCGCACACGGGTACCGTGAAACGGTGAAGTCCTGCATATATGAAGGGGAGCTGCATGAAACAGTCACCTGCTAAAGTTTTTGGTTTCATTTATTTGTGACACCTAAAAACGACACATCTCTCTGGTTCCAGTAACACACACACACACACACACACACACACACACACACACAGATAAGTGAATGCGCACATGGGAAAAAAACACTAAATATTGAGCAGAATATTTGGAACATTTTGAAACATGATACAGAGGAAGTGAGTGAACACTGCCTCTTTTATCCGACACAGGGGCCAGCCCCCACTAATTCATGCCAGACGTGTGCGCGCGCACACATACACACATAACCCTGTGTCAAAAGTGTGTGTGAGTTCAAACAGCAGAGGCACTTACAAGAAGTGGAAGAATCAATACGCATCAGTGGGTCTTGAGTGGGCGGCTGGTGTATTTAGCAGAAGGAAGGACTTTGTTCACTATAATTCCACAGCTTTAACAAAACAGAGCAGCACCTGCTCTTTTTGACAGCCGAGTTGGTTTCTGACAAGGATCTGGCCTTAAACCATTTATCTTCTACTGATTTATGAGTCTACCAACAAGCTGATGTTGGTCTCTCTCTTCCTTTGACGATAAAAAAATCATGACCCGGACACAGAAAATAAAAGCTCTTTTAGTGAATCTCACTCTGAAAGTGTCCGCCAACACTTCCGCGCCTCTGCGGTTGGTGTGAGAAGAAATGCCGACAAAGAACTCCCTCCCTGTGAAGAGGATGTCGCTGCCCTCCAACGTGGCCCCTCGGAAGTCGGCCTCCTCGGCGTCCATCTCCACCACGGTCAGCTTCAACTCGGACATCACCCTCTTCACCGCCTCCTTCTGCGGAGACGAAGAGAGGAAACTCAGTTCGATTTTATTGTATTTTATTCTTTAAAAAAAAAATCAGGTTTGTACAAATATGTCCCTCCAACATTCGAGTTAGACACAATTCCTACACAACAGTTGCAACTCGGAACTGGAAATTATTATAATAATGATATGAACAGTTCACCTCATGTTTGAATCCACTAATATTAAACATACGTATGAACTATTTGTATCAAAAGGTTTAGGTTACATTTATTGGACTTAGTCGGAATGAGAAGAAAACTGGCAGTATTTTATGACTTAAGTGAAATTGTTGTTTTAAAGGGTTTTTTTTTGATTGTGTACTCTGAAATCTGACATGTGGAGACCTCAGATGCGTGGAAGAAAATGCACTACAAAGCATTTCCTTCAGATGCATTTCCAAAAGATCCAGAGCATGGAACTGCGTTTGTGTGTGTGTGTGTGTGTGTGTGTGTTGCCTCGCTGCCTCGCTGCTGTTTGAAGGGTTTGGTGATGAGCGCGGTGCCACCCTGGATGACTGCTACATCTTCTATCCTCCAACTCTCCGGCAGCTCGGGGTCAGGGGGGATCTCGATCAGCTGAAGGCCCACCTTCTGCCTCAGCGCGCCTGCCAGGCACCCGAACTGTCGCTGGGCTTTGGCCAAGTCAACCGACACCTGTCCGTTCTCACGGCCGTCGTTGACCGCTTTCCCAAAGGTCTCCGGGATGCCGCGGACTACGGCATGTGTGAAACTGCCATACGGGCACATATTTGCCATGATGTCACCGATCAGATGTTCTGGATGATGACTTCTGTGAAAAAATTACGTCGTGCCAGGAGCAGGCAATAAAAAAACGGGTGTGCCTTTATATTTGGAGTCTTTTAAAAACACTAGCCGAGCTCTAAACAAAGATGATGAAGCTGGAGGGCGTCTTCATCCCTTCACTTATAGCCACTTTACCAGCTGAGGCCAAAACTGGAAGGAGAACCAAGCCTAAAAGAGAGAGAAGAACAAAGGAACATTAATAAAATATGATAACCTTCGATTTTTTTTTCAATTACAATAGTTTTTGAAAAATATGAGTCCTTGGGGTCATTTTAATGACACTGAGATGACAGGTTTGAGCACTATTTATGATTAAATCATTAAGTAATGCTTTTCAACAGTCAAGTAACACCCCGGAAAGCTTTTCCGTGTCCGGTCAGGGGGTTTAGTTTGGGGACAATTGTCCTTTTATCATCTTTTTGTCCTTTTATTAAAATCCCAGCAGTGTGAGGCTGCAGTGAAGGACTTGGTTCTGTGTTTTAAAATATGCTGCTTGACTTATGCAACAACTGCTGACCTTTCATTCCATCTTGTCATAAAACTGCACACAAACACAAATGATGACTTCAGGACAGCTGATGTGGAAATAAGGGCCACAAGTTCAGAAGCTCGCCCAATTTATGTGGAAATATTCGGCATCTGCGTCATATCTGTCCTGTATATTAAGAGTTTTGATCACTTAAAGACAGTACTCTACAGGTGTTGTTATGAATTAAAAAAAGTGATCACAAACAGAAGAAAACACTGATTGTTTGCCTGCAAGAGTGCACCGCCCAACACTTCGCCGCTCCTTTTAAAATACTTGGAAGGATGATTCACATTTAAAGTATAGTTAGACTTAGACTAACAGTTAAAAATAAAAACTGGGCGCAGTTATCTGCTTACCGTTTCTCAGCTTAGTATTTTTCACCACTCGTTCCTGTTTTTTCTGTTTGTCTTAAATTCCAGGCAGACGTGGTTCCCGTTAGCCAGACGCTCCCTTTTCTCTGCCTACAACTACAAGTCAAGATGGCGATCGTAGCCGCAAGCAATTCCGGTTGTTGACCATGTTATCCAACTTTAAAATTCACGAGTGATTTTCGTTTTTAACTTGTCGTAGGAACCTTTCCCTTTGAAAGTAAATAAATGAACCGATAAAATGCTGAACACAACACTGGTAGAGGTTACAAAGATTCACACAAGATAAAGGGCGTTAGCTCGTGCTTTTATTTTAAACAACAGACAATTTTCGGTTCTTCTTTATCTATTTTTTTCCTCTTGACGGAGGAGGACCACGCCAAATCCCCCACGCGTCCTGTCCGGATTTAATCAGTGTTGATTTGAACCACCACAGATGTGTTGCATTTGGTTTTTATTTTTAAGTACAAAAATTTAAAGCAACGCACCTCCAACAGTTACCAAAAAAGTGTAAAAAGTAATTTTAAAATTAACTTGATACGAAATGCCAGGAGACTAAATAAGTAAATCATGAGTACACGATCAAGGCAGTCAAAATGTTTTAAATGTTGAAATCAAATATAATGATGAATACATGAATAAGTACTTTTTTAAAATTTAGAGAATAAGCATCTGGGTCATAAAGGAACCAGTGGAGACCTTACATAACTGCACAATTTAAACCTAAACTGACCTCTTTCTCTTGTACTCTGATCCCAAATATATGAAGATGGAGTCATTTCCACAGGATTAAAGATTTATTTAAAAAAAAAACCAAACAAACCCTAATCCTAGTCAGGTCATAGCTTCACCTACGAAGCCACTGCGTCACTTTTAAACTGGTCAATATTTTTTTCTACCTGTCCTATATTGGAGGAGATTAATGGATGCAATAACATTATCAGGTTCACAGTTAATTTATTTCTGCAGCTTGTGGAAACGACCCTTTTAGGAGCTAATGCTGAGTGTTTGCTATGCTACTATGACAGGACCAAAATTTTTTTTTTTTTGTTGTTCTACAGTCAATGTGTCAGATGCTTAAAAAAGAGATCAGTTCAATTAAAATTGATTTCCTGAAAAATGTTGATAGTTGTTGGTATACGCAGCCTTTAATAATGACCAAAGAAAGGACTGTGAGCATGCATATGACAAACATGTGACAGGTTTTTTTTTTTGGGGGGGGTTGCTGTACTGGTTCAGAAAGCATGTACGTGTAGTTGGAGTCAAATACGAGATGTCGAAAATACCAATGTGCCATTTCTGTGCACAAAAGATTACAAAAAAAACAAACATCTGAGCGATGCCATGATGGAGTGATATGTGGAGGGATAAGGGATGGGAGGAAGAGGTCACAGACAGGATTAAAGAACACCATCTGTCCGCAAAGAACCTTCAGACAGAACCCAAACAAACCAGCTTTAAAACACTATTTACATTTCACACTTTTTTAACTGAGGTACCACGTTCAAAAGTGAATAGTACATATGAATAGTATATGCGAATAATGTGTTATTATTACTATAAAAAGCATTTGGTGATTGATTTGTTTATATTTTATTGTTTTAGTCTAGCATTTTTTGCGTTTTTTTTTCATTTTTTGGTGTCATCAGCTGGTAAACAACTGGTAGAGTCTGAGCGTGCTTCGCTTCGCAGCATCACATGACCACCATCAGCAGAGCGTCCAGCTGAATTCTGTCCTCACCTCCCCCATTATGTCCTGATGGATAATTCAGTTAAAATGGCTCCAGCGCGTGCTCACCGACGGTCTATAAACGCTCCCTTTCTCTCTTTCCTCCTCCAGGATGGAGTTGGGGTTAGTTGGGGTTTTTGTTTTTACTTTTTGTACACTAAACACATCAGAGTGTCACTAAAATAACAACCTCTATCTCAGTCAGAATGTAAATAACTAGGAACCATGATGTTACAACTTTATTTTCCTAATTCCTGGATTACATTTCTATCCATTTTATACTTTAAAACGTATAAATGTATGGCACTGCCACATAAACTCCCAAAACACACAATCCAGATAATTACACATATGTAAATATCGTATATATGAGTGCTGCTGTACATCAGTAAATTTCTTTGCTGATATAGTCATGATGTCTAAAGTACGTTGCTCTAAAAAGATTTAATTCTTAGTCTTTTAATGCTTGTTTCCAAACCTGACCATTTTTAGAAATTATTCAAAAGAGTATTTTGAAACAATTTATTAAACATTTTAAAAGTGTCACTTAATGAGACAAATCGGATAATCTAAATTTGCTGTCAGCTGATGATGATTAGCTCTCCAAATTCAATGAAAGCATCAGGGAGGAGACACTGCACCATGAAAATGTGTTTTTTCAAATCAGCTCTTTCTGACTAAAGAAGACTGAACTTGACACAAGAAGGAAAAACTGGGGTGTGGAGCTAAACACTAATGAAATATTTTCTGATGTGAGTATTAAACTGAGGGAAGAATACCAAGACCAGTAACCTCTGTGACGGAATAATTTGGACCATCATGCCTCATTTTCAGCCTCTGACTTTGCTTCTTTGCTGTTTGCCATTAGCAGGTAGGTAGAACCCTTCCCAACACACACACACACACACACACACACACACACACACACACACTTGTACCTCCATTTTCATGAAGACTTTCATAGTAAATTCTCTTGCTCTTAGCCCTAACTTTCGCAACAAAACCCATTGCGACCTCTTCCCCCCACCCCTAATCAATAACGTAACGTTTAAAAATAGATATAAGATATTTATATAAATACGCTTCGAGGTAAATGTTTACCAGGGTACAAATGGCAGACCCCCTCCAGTCGGTCTTACTGAGTTTAAAAGAATGTTTTAAAGCAGCTTTAGGTTTTAAAAGTTGCGTTGAACATGAAGTTTTTCTTCTTGACTATTGTTTGGTTGTGTGTATTATTTTCTACGAGTAATCCTCTAAAATGTGTTACTATAGTCTGTTAATCTTTAATAAGTTACCAGAAGCTTTTGGTAACTTATGAGAAATTACCAAAAATGTTAAGAAACTGTTTTAAATATCCATTTATTGGTTGAGCGTTTTGTGTAATGCAGCCTATTTTTGTCATGTTTGACTGCATATTTTCTGCATATTTTCTATGTATAAAGGCCAAGTGGAGATTATCTGAAAATCACAGACTGGTTCAGGCTGTCAGAGAATGTTCTCAGCAGATACCGTCAAACGGGTGTTTGTTACACTGAGAGCAAGAAAGGTTAGAATACACTAAAACGGGTTCCTGTGTGTGTGTGTGTGTGTGTGTGTCTTAGCTTCTTTGCAGTGCTACACCTGTGTGTTTCCTGCCATATCTCCTCTGGACTGCTTCGAGTTCCCTCAGGAGTGTCCGGCCGGTCAGCGCTGCCTGTTCAGTACTGCCACGGGACGACGCGGTGAGACCCAGATCTGGGAGAGAGGGAGACAGAGGGAGAGGGAGACAGAGAGTTTATTTTTGTGTCCCTAAATGAGATTATTTTCTCATAATCTAGTACATGATGGCCAGAAAACTGGCAGGCAGAGCCTCGCTGTGCAGCAACACAGTGAGAACAGAGCTGCTTCGTTTTTATTTACACAATTTTTGTCCCTGTAATCCAACCGCCTGCAATCAGATTAAAAAAACAAATAAAACCACATCTCAGGATCTACATCAAACCCTTTTATTTAGATATTATAATCTATTAAAACAGGGCACAGGTTCTCCTCCATATACAATATCTTAATTATTAGATTTAATTCAGTTTTAGTTCAGATTTTGTTATTTTATTATCCCTCCGCTCTTGCAGGAACGTTCCAAGTGAGCATGTATGAGAAGAGCTGTGCCGTCCCCTCCCAGTGTGGCTTGAGCGGCCAAAAGTACGCCTCCGGCCTCTACTTTAACTACACTAACGAGTGCTGCGACACAGACCTGTGCAACGGCGCCGGGTCCATTCCTGCCCTCCGCCGGGGACGAGCCGCCCTCTGCCTGCTGCCCGCGGTCATCCTGCTGCTGGCCTGAGCACCGGAGAAACCTTGACCCTCACGTGCACATCAACCTCTTGAGGCATCTGTTTTAGTGAAAATCTGGGATCAGGCAGAAAATACTGATTTTACTTGACTTTTTATAAGCCTTTTTTTGAAGACAGTTTGAACAATAACAACAACAAAACGCTCAAGTTTGAACAAACCTGGCGCCTAGGGCAGTTTTGTTAAAGAGCTTCAGTCACATGATCAGTAAACAACAACGCTTTTTGTTTTTTATTCTTCCAATTACTACATTTAATCATTTCATAGCTGAAACTGGAATTTTTTTTTCAGTCTTTTTCTTTAATAATGCATTATTTAATTAAAAAAAAGCACATTCACTCCTGCTTTTTTGTTATTCAGATTTTATTGGGATATAATCATCACAACAAAGATTCTGTGTAATGAAGTACAAAATTCAGCTGCATTAGTTTGATTGTCTTTATACTACTAAAACATATTAATAAATGTAGTATTTTAAGAAACAGATCTTGTTCGATGGTCCCTGAATTTGTAGTTTAGTAAGACGTGTGAGGACAATTCAAATCAGGTACTCGTTACAAACATACTGGTCCATATTTGGAGAAATAAATTCAGTCTTTTCAGTCAAGCAGAATACACAATATTATTGCTTTGACAACCAGTTCACTGATGGAATTTAAAAAAGAAAAAAAAAAATGAGAGAAAGATTTAAAACTAAAGCAACTGCTATCACTGTGTTTTCTAATTAAATTATAAGGTCTCAGTACAAAATTGTATTCATAGAGAGGTTTAAATGGCACTTCGGTTTTGTTTTACATTTTATATTTGCTTTAAAGCACGTTCATTTGTGTTTGACAAAATTCCACACCACAAAAGCTGGTTCGAGTAATAAAAAGGCCTGATCATTTTGGCTCCAGATGTCAGCATTGGTTCCGTTTCGAGTCGTTTTAAAAACATCTTAGAAAAACCTCCAAGGGCGGTTCAACTCTATTGAATGTTGAATGTTGAATAAAAGTGATTCAAACAACGCTAACACCCATCACGGTTTCATTTTACAGCCCGTAATCTCAAGATGAATCACCAGAGCTTTAATTCACGTGTTTGTAATGTAACAGAACAGGCCTGACTAAAGTTTCCACAAAAACAACTCCCAAAAACTCTTATGACGTCTTAGTCAACTCAGACACAACCACGACCTGTTCCCCTTCACAAAAGTGTTCAGTACTCGTGAATAACTTTTCAAACCTGCCGAAGGACCACAGAAACAGGAAGCCAATGTCTATTGAAACTGTTTCCTGTCTCTGTAACTGTTACTCTGCATCTCCAAAAAGCAGGACCTATTCCTGAGACGCCCCCCTTCCTTCCTCTCTGGTGCACTAGGAACAACTGGAAGTAAAACCAAGATGATGCTGGACTGCATTGACCTTTAAAAACCACATTGTAGCGTTCTGGAAGGGACTAATCAAAGTTTGATGATACTACTGCTAGGCAGATTTGTGGTAAACTCTAAAACACACAGTGAAGCACAGGACAGCAAACAGCATCATGCCTGCCAGGGTTGGAAGACGTTTATAATCCTAGTTTAACTGGGCTCTTTTGCATTTCGTTGGTAATGCAAAATAGCATTCTGCTGATTATGTATCTTTTTTAAACTAACATTTTTTCAGTGAAATTAGTTGACCTTAATGTAAAATTTGAATTTAGAACTATTGGAATGGTGATGATTTTTAATACATAAAATATACATATTAGAAGAATTTTCTCTGTGTACATACGGCTGATTATATTCAACATAATTTTAATGTTCCGTAATGTCTGTGGATCAATGAGAATGTGTTGGGTGGTGCAGAATTATGTCTAGCCTGTCTCTTAGCAAGCAAGTATGGAACATGTGGTTTGGCGTGAGCATGAACGGCATGTTTGCAAGAAATATGTTCAACAAATAATCAAAGGTTCAGCCTGTAAGCGAGATGAAGCTTGTGACCACAACAAGCGTGTGCATCGTTTTCTGAGGAATATAAAATGAGCCTAAAGGGACCAGGAATCATCCCTTTAAGGAGGAAAACCACAAAAAAACAAACCAAAAGTAAAATAGCAGTGAACAAAATTTTAGTAAGAGGCATGAAATATGCAATGTGAACATCATAAACTGGAGAAAAGGAGATGAAACATGTTGCTTGCCGATTGTTTAATGTGTGTGTGTGTGTGTGTGTGCGCGCGCTGCTGTATCTCTGCTGCTGTGTCAATTGCTTCTGTATCTTGCTGACATCCTACTTGAGAGCTTTAGCAACCGACGAGTAGGCAATGTGGATCTCTTCATCAATTGGGCAGGTGGAGGAAAACTCCTCCCTGGCATACGCTGCATTCAGGTACCTCCAAAGGTTGGTTAGAGACTGAGGGATGGTAAAGCTTCGGTACTTTAAACACACCACCTTTAGAGAGAGAGAGAGGGGAGAGGAAGAGAAGCAAGGACACGAGCCTTCAGCAAAAACAGTGCCAGCTGTGTAATCTTTGTATCTCAGCACGCTGCACAGCTTGATGCCAAAGATTACCTTCACAATGTGGAGCTTAGGCAGCAAGTTGCAGTCGGCCAGGGTAAGCTCGGGGCCATCCAGGAAGGGGCGAGTTGAGGAAACGACATCGTCAGAGCTATTCTCGTCGATCTCGTCAGGATGTGGGGTGCCGAGGTAGTCATCCAGCTTCATCAGCGCTTTCAGCAGACCTTTCTCTAAATCTAAAAACACCCAAAAAACTATGTGTTTACAAGCAGTACAAATAGATGATCCCGAAAGACATGTATCCCGATTTTAGTTCGATCCATTTAATTTGATTTAAATGGTTGATATATTTGAGTCAGTAATGTAAATACATGCTTCTCTTATACAGCAGCATGCAAACACTTGGGCACCCCTGTTCAAAACGGAATGTTCATATGAACAGTGGAAAAGAAAATGATCTCTGAAGGGCATAAACCAAGCAAAATAACAGGAACAGTAGAGGTCAAGATAAGGCCTAAAATACCGGGAAAAATATCAGAGTATTGCCCTTAGGATTGTTAGAAAAGCAAGTTGGACCCCTTGTTTGACTGCAAAAGACCTCCAGGAAGGTTCGGAAGACCTGGGATTTAGATACACTATTGTTTCAAGACAACTGTGCAAATGTGGCATCAGTGGAAGAGTAATCAGAGGGAAAAAAACTGATTTCTGCTTCCTTACCACAACATTTAGTGACAGAAGCTTTAAAAAAAAAAACCTACACTTAGAGTACAGAAGAGAAACTGTAAATGAAACTGTAATGAAAAGAACACCTCCAACCTGGGCTGGAGAGACACCACAGCTAACAAGATCAAACTTATAACCTTTCTGTTCAGTAAAGCACACAGTTAGCCTTAAACAAAGTGTGTGGAGCTGATAGGTCTAGTTACAGTCAGTTCTCACAGTTACAGATAGAATAGAGACATTAAACTTTAAA